>JAEUBB010000036.1:37653-147490 GCA_018257885.1 Parmelia sp. 050094
AAATAGAATTAAATTTAAGTATAAGTAGTAATCTCTCTCTACTTTAATAAGTACTCTATTAAGTACTCTAATAAGTGCTCTTAATAAGTACTTATTAGCTCTTAATAAGTACTTATTAGCTTTTAATAAGTACTCTATTAATTACTTCTAATAAGTACTTCTATTAGATCGTAACTTGTAGATCTCCTCTTAATATAGGATATTAGAGAGCGAGACCGCGTTTTTACTAGTAATAGCCTGGTTTTTAATTGATTTCTCTATAATATCGCGTTAGTCTAGATCTTAAATAAGAGGGAATAAGTATATAATATAAGTAAGTATATATTATTATTACTAAGTATCTAGCTAACGCGTTAATTTACTATAAGAGGATAAAGAGCGAGATTATATTTTTATTATAAATAGCTATACTATTATTAATATAGCTATCTTTATTCTCTATAGTATTCTTCTTCTCTTATACTACTAGCGTAAGTATATTATTATTATAAATATATATTATTATTACTAAGTATCTAACTAACGCGTTAACTTATTATAAGAGAATAGAGAGTAGGATTATATTCTTATTATAAATAGCTATACTATTACTAGTATAGCTACCTTTCTTCTCTATAGTATTCTTCTTAAATAATAAGTAGATTATTAAATACTTAGCTAACGCGTTAATTTATTATAAGAGAATAAAGAGCGAGATTACGATCTTACTATAGATATTATATTATTATTATTATAGTTATCTTTCTTCTTTATAGTCTTCTTCTTAAATAATAAGTAGATTATTAGATACCTAGCTGCGTATCAGATTTATAAGAAATAAAAATTAAACGCGGGATAATTATTTATTTATATTAAGACGCTAAGTAAGCGACTTATCTAAAAGACTTAATACTTAAATTTAATTCTACTTAATTAATATAAATCTAAATCTAATAATTCTTAAATCGTTTAAAAGCGTAAATAGAGTTCTATAATTTTTAAAAGTTTTAGCTAATTATATACTAAGGGATAAAAGTTATTAGAGGTATAAGAACGATATATAAAAAATATTAATAAGAGAGCCCGAAAGATCTAGCGAGCTAAGTTAGTATACCTTTTCTAAAAGCGTATAATAACCGAATTTATAATTAGCTATATATATAAAATTAAAGTTTTTTAGCAGCCTTAGCGTTTAAGTTTTTATATATATTAATATATATTTCTTTAATATTAATTACTCTAAATTAATACTAGAAATATAGAGTTATATAAATACTTTTAGAAATTATAATATAATTAAGACATTTAATAATAAAAGTATATTAAGTAATTATTACGTAAAAGTATCTTACTTATAATCGATATTTAAGATATATTAAATAATAATAATTTAATTAATTTTCTCTATAAAGACTTACTCGATAATCTAAATAATTTATTATTAAACTTAGATTACTTATTACGAAGATTATATAAGTAATAGCTATAATCTTTAAATAAATTATTAATAAAAGACGCAGCTAAATAATCTAATATAAAAGATATAATAACGTCTTAATAGTAGTTTAAAGATTATAAAGAGATAATCTAATACTAATATAAAAAAGAAACTCGAGTTATATAAAATAAAAAAGATTAAATAAGCTATATATTAACGACTTGAAACGCTAATTTTAGTCTTTAGCTTATATATATACTAGCTAGATCTAGAAGCTCTAAGCTAATAATAGCGCTTAGAGTCGCGTTTCCCGGTTTATAGATATACTATCTACTCTATAGTTATAGTATATAGTTAATAATTAGAACTAGTCTATAAAAATTTTAATTATTTTAAATCTATTATTTTTAAAGTAGTCTTTAATTAATAATTTAAGATATAAAAATTTTATTATCTTTAAAAGTACTCTAAATTTAATTTTAAAATCTTATTTATTAAATATTTAACTCTTTATTTTTTTAGATATCTATTATTTAGTAGTAATATTATATAAAGCTCTCTTACTCTATAGCTACTATTATTATAATTAAAAATACTTTATATAGCTATATAATATTATTATTAAGTCTTATTATTACTACTAATAGTTTTACTTATAATTAGATATTAGTATCTAGTAAAGAGAGATTTTATCTAAAAAAAACTAATATCTAATTAGAGTCTAAGTATTAAATCGATTCTATTTTAAATTAATTAAAGATCTTTATTTAAACTCTTCTCCGCTATATTTAACTATTATAATCTCTTAATTATATTCGTTTATAGTTATAACTTAGTTAATTCTTAACTAAATTATATTATTCTTAAATACTTTAATAGCTATAATATATCTCTTATAATAATACTAATTAAGAATAATAATATATCTTTCTTATTATTATTATTATCGCTAAAGAAGATTCTATAGTAATAGAGATATTACTACTTATAAAGAAGAGATACTATTATAAATATACTTTAAAAATTAGATATTTATAGCTATATATTAGATCTATAGCTATATATTAAATCTATAAAGTATTTATTAATTATTAATATATTTCTATTAATATATAGACTAGTAAGAATTTCTTTTATTATTTAAGCGTTCTTCTTCTATACTATATTTACTTCTTATCTAGTTATCTTATTTAATTTACTCTTATTAGACTTAACTCTAGATACGGTTCTAATATTAAGAAATAGAAATTAAAGTATAGAAATTACTACGTTAGAAAATCTCTTAGATATAGAAGTATAATAATTCTTAGAGAACTAATTACTACGGAAGGAAAATATACTAGCTAGTCTATATTAGAGAAATAAGCTAGTCTATACTAGAAAAATATTATTTTCGTAATATCTTCTATCTTTAAGAAATATTAACGCTATTATAAATAAATTCTTTTAGCTCGATTATTCTAACGAGTATAATAAGAGGATAAGACTTAATTTAATATTAGAACTATAATTAGAATAAATTAAATTCAAGGAGAGAAGACTATTGTATATAGAATATAAGGGAGGCATACCAAGGCCGGAATAACGTTGTTCCAGAGTGTTGTTGCCCTGGGTGCTAGGCACACTAGTAACAAATTCAATGTACGAGTGGCCGTTTTTCATACCTCTGGTACGAATTTTTGAGTATGTTTGCCGCAGGTTAGGGTGGGGAGATTGCATTTGCTTACTACTATTGCAAGCAATTTGCACAGTTTCCACGACTTGCGTATAAGTACTTATATAAGCATACGTTATGCTACATTACCTCGAGGTTCCCATCAACCCGATTTTCAAGCACTGCTCCTCCGTACACATCAACGCCGCGCTGAAGAGCAAAACAGCCTCCCTACAATTCGCCCTCGCAGATTCGTCTGCCATTATTCGGAGTCGTTCTCCTCGGCTTGGACCCTTAATTCGTACGAAATATCGAAACATTCAGCTAGCAAAGCGTTTAAACTGCCTTGCCCTTCCGGTATGTCTGAACCCACTAAGAACTTGCCATCAACGCGCATATTGTCGATCGAGTTCAGCTACGCGAATTTAGACGCAAAGTCTTTTCAAAGATTCCCAGCACCTGGGTTGTGAGTCAAACATACCTTCATACTGTAAGGGTAGAGCTCCCTTGGCGAAGAAACGCCACCTGACCGCCTGACCTCGACCAAGCATCGACGAAGGGTTTGCAATTGATTAAAGACCGGTAGCAGCGCCTCGGAAACTGGTTCCGAGGAAATTATGAGACTGTAAATGTACGCATAGCTACGACGGAGAAGATAGAGCAGCGTCTGTAGATGTTAGAAACGAGAACATTCGCATTATGGAAGACCAGGTGTACCCTTTGCGCGTGGAGATCAGCTTTGTACCCAGTTGGGTCTTCAAAATTTCCATTGATCCGAGATTCATCCACTCTGTCTAACTGACGCTGGTAATTGTAGAGGTCCGTCTCTCTTAAGGACCAAGCTTGGGTCAGTGACAGTCGTTCGAGCTGATTGCGAATTTCATATAGTTTGTCATAAGTCGTTTTGAACCGCTCATCGATCTTACCCTTCCTGACCCAGAGATTAGCTTCGAAAGTTTTGTTCGAAAGGGAATCGGACCTGGTGAGGACGATGCTTGACCAAAGAAAGCAACGATCCAGAAGCTCGACAACGATAGCCTGGCCGGCTGGCGCAGTATTGTCTTCCGCTAGAAATTTGCCATCGACCATAGTACCTCGGATCTCTTTTAACTGTTCTCGAAAACCCTCAACTTCCGCTGCTGGGAACTAGATTCATGGTTTTTACTACCACTTTCAATCAAAACGAGGGAAGTAACGAACCTTTTGACGAGTATTTGCCGCGGAGATCGAGCGTAAAATCGACACCAACCTTTCGTGAACAGGTGCAAGTGCTGGGGACAAATCAGCCAAGGAAGCTTGCAATTCAGCAAGGATGTTTCGGCAAGTATTGAGACGGTGTTCGAGCAAAGTCAGAAGGTGCGGCGAATAAGTCTCTCGGCCTCGCTGCAAAGTATCTTGCATCTTGTCTAAAGTGTGACTGGCAGAGTCGAGATCCTTAGCTGAAAAGAATGCAGCTTCTTTGAGGTGATCTAGAAGACGCTATTTTAGGTAAGCGTAAGAAAAGGAACCAATATTCGGCTTCGAGAAAGCAAACCCTAACGGTGGACGTCATAGAATATCTGAATTTAGAAACAGTCGTCAATTCTCAATTGCATCGATAAGATGTGCGCAAGCTTACACAGCAGGAGCTTCATTGTTACGTCCTATAGTCAAAAAGAAGAGAGAGATTAACTGAAAGCAATCCTCTAGTACATTGTCGACTGTTCATGCAATATGTAAGTCAAGCGTTCCGTGTTCATAGACAGAGGCTGCTGAAAGCAACAACAGACCTCTGTTTTGTTCTAGAGGCTTGCCGTGGTCCTCGCGTATGATGTTGAGGGAGTGGACCTGGTCAATGACTTGGTCGTAGAGGGCGATGACATCGTGAGACTTGATGTAGGTAGACTTGTCTTGCTTAAGCAACGATAGTTCATCTCGGAGGTGGAGCACGCGATCAAGTATGGGTTGTTCTTTCGGGTCTAGAGGAGCTTGTACTGCGGGAGAGTCGGTCATGTTGGGGTCAATTATTCGTCATGGAGCATTGCTACTGCAAGAAGTGATAGAGAATGAAGGATAACAGATCTGACGAAGACGAAGTAGGGTTTAAAATATTCGCAGCACGATCAGGGTACCTATAGTGAGAGTGATGCCACAAAGGTATCGGCATGAACCCCTCGTAAGGCTGATGACTGCCAAGGCACTAAGATAACACTGATACATAAGCGAAGACTATTCACACTCAAATATATTGGCTTCTACGAACAACCCCAACACCCCCGCATCCATTCGAAGATACGTGAGTTTGCAATGTCTCAATCGGAGCGTGCAGCGTCATATGCTGCTCTTATCCTCGCCGATGAGGATATTGACATCACCGTAAGAGGACGGCTGTTGCGGTGCTGAAAGACACTGACAAGTATAAAGGCCGACAAGCTCCTGACTTTGATCAAAAGTGCCAATGTCGAGGATGTCGAACCGATATGGACTACCCTTTTTGCAAAGGTGCACATTCTAGCCATTTGGTAATGCATATGGTCAAGATAAGGACTGATGAGGTATAGGCACTCGAAGGAAAAAATGTCAAAGATATGCTGCTGAACGTTGGGTCAGGAGGTGGAGCTGCCGCCGCGCCTACTGGTGCTGCAAGCGGCGGAGGAGCCGCACCTGATGCGTCTGCAGAGGAAGAGAAGAAGGCAGAGAAAGAAGAGGAGAAGGAGGAATCAGACGAGGACATGGGCTTTGGTCTATTCGACTGACCTACGCTTACTCTTCAGGCTTCTGCATCCAGGGCACAGATCTCAATGTTGCATAAGTTGGCGTAGCTAATCATATTCTACAAGATTAGAAAGTCTAGTGGTCTAGATGGAAATCCGTGCATGTGATTCTTTGCCTGTTCGGCATACGAGCATTTGAGCTAATCTCTCTGAATCTACTGGGATTCTCTGCGCCTTTCCTCTACTCGTGCTAGCCTGTCCTGTCAAATTTACGTCATCTGTTCGGAGACTTATATTCTCTGGATATATACTCTCGAATCAACTGAGCACTTTGACGAGTTCACATTTACCGTGCATTACGGCGTAATGCACAACGTTACAAGATTTTCAACCTTTGGCCAGGTTAGTAGTCGTCTCCTCGACTTATAACCTCCTTGACCGTAGGTCGCATAAGGATGGTCTGAAAGGGGGTCAGCAACTTGTCCGAGTAGTATATTTCATATAAGCGACTCACATGTTCAAATTGAGCGGTATACGACCCTTTCACATCGCAAAGGGGTGGGTATGCTTCCACAATGCCACTCGACACGAGATTATTCAACTAGGGCAGATTAGCGTTCTCAGACTTGACAGGAACATCGGGTTCAATACTCCAAGCAGATATTTGTCATGGCCAAGGCGATCAAGATACCTCCGGCAGAAGGGCAGTGTTCCAAAATTCTTTGTTATCGTATTCAGCAGACTTCGAGCGGACGAGACCCGAAGGGCAACATTTGGCGCGTCGGCCCTTTTGGCGTAATGTGATGTTTCCATCTGCGTTAAATGAGTCTCGAGGAAACGTCTTCCAGTGAGCAACTTACATCATCCCGTACATAACCTTTGCCTGTGCTTCCAAAAGTCTCGACGGCAAATATTTCACCTTCTTCCATTTTCGTCTGATCGTTGCTTTTCACAATCGGTACGCTTTTCCCCCCATGAATACTATATTGAACAATGTCGTGACCGTTCAGATTTCGGATGCTCTTGACCGGTAACGATTGACCCTTAATTTCAACTTCATAACTCTCCATCGCCTCTTGGATGGCAGCGCCGATATCTCCAACACGTACATCGATTCCTGCTTCCTTCGAAAAGTCAACGTTGATCCTTGAGGTTAATGCCTGATCACTTGACTCACTCTGATGCCTGTGTCTGTGGCATCTCTGACAGCCGCCAGCAGGTTGTCGTAGACTGGATTGAAAGCCATTGTAAATGCACTATCTACAATTCTGCCGTTGATGTGGGCTCCGAAGTCTACTTTCATTACGTCATCTTGTTGTAAAATGGTCTTGTTGCCCGCATTTGGAGTGTAGTGGGCTGCACAATGGTTGATGCTCAGGCCGGTAGGGAAACCCATTCCACCCTTAATATTGTCCCCTTCCTCCAAGCCTTGATGTCCAGTCAATGCTCGGACACTATCCTCAATGCTTTCAGCAATTTCGGTTAGGCTCTGGCCAGGCTTTATACTCCTTTGTGCCCATTGTCGGACCTGTCGATGGACCTCCGCACCTTGACGGTATTCGTTCAGATAATCACTGTTCATTCGATCCAGATGTCGTTTCTCTTCATTAGTTGTCCGGTAGCTATTTTCTCCTCGATACTCGACAAGTTCTCCCTCAGGATATTGACGGTTTGGAAACAGATTCGAGACTGGGACTCTAGGAGGCGCGGTCTGCGTTTTATTACCACTAGCCCCTGCCCTCTTCTTCTTAGGCTTCCTCTTCTTCTTCTTCTTTGCAGCTGAGTACTATGAGCCCGTTCTCTCAAATATACTCTGGAACGACTTTACCTCCGGGAGCTTCTGGCTCGATGTTCCCATCATCCTCATATCTGCCTTCGTCTGAGTCCTCGTTCTCAGCTTTTGCAGAGGCCGGATTGATATGATTGTTCGAACTTGCGTCTTGTGCCTCCAGGTAGTTTACTAGACAGGTATTAGTTAAAGCAGCAACAAAATCTTGATCTTAATTTGCTTTCACGGTTGATCTTCTGGATGCTATCTGCCGTTTGGGCGGCCATCTTCAAAAAAACCAGCCACAACAAGGCGGCGTTGTCATGACATTCCTGCGTCTGATAGAGCTCCAGGCTTTAATATCAAGATGTGCGAGAGAATAGGGTAGACCTGTTTAACTCCAAAAGCCTAGCAGAAAATACTGAGCGCAAGAGAAATGGATGTGGGGGCGGCAAAGCGCTTGAGCGCGCTTCTGACAGCCTAAGTTATTGTCATGAATCGAGATTTGTATTCCATGCTTCCTTCATGCATCATAGTCATGGGCAACCTATCATCGAGCAGTCCAAGCTGAAAAATACGCCTCCCGGCATGAGGGATGCCACTCAGTCGGTCATTCTTTCCCACAGCATTTCTTCTTCCTCAATCAGTGTCGCATCACACCGCGCTGTTCCACACAACATTAGCATGGAGAAGCGAACCAGCAAGCTACTATGAGACATTGGGCGTTGATCCGGATGCCTCTGCGGGCGATATTAAAAAGTGTGCCATGAAATATACGGGTTTCTGTCACCTGCTCACACAATCTAGGCAGTTCTACTCGCTCTCCAAGACCCACCATCCCGATCATAATCCCAATGATCCACAAGCCTCTGAGCGCTTTGTCAAGATCTCAGAGGCTTACGCCATTCTCGGTAGCCCGCAGAAGCGAGAACAGTATGATCGAAATATTGAAAAAAGCCAGAATGCGCCTCGGTCCCAACCCTCCCGAGGCTCTCATTCGAGTTCGTCGACTCCTTTTGGATCCAGACCCGCAAGCGGACTAAGTCGAAGGCGAACTCAATTCAAGGGACCACCACCAAGTTTCTATAGGAGTGGAGGATGGGGTGCACAGGGTAGTAAGAGGCAAGCGCAGGCTGAGGGATCAAGATCTGCTGGCTCCGGTGAGCCTAGAGGCGGGGGGTTTGGACCGGGTCAAGGACGGGCTGGTCTCAATGACCTTCCTCATTTTGACCAGGAAGGACATCATCGTACTCAGGAACAGCAGGATCAACGGCGGCGTAGACGTATGGAGGAGGAAAGCGTAGGATTCGGGGATGGGGGCAGTGTCTTGTTTCAATTTTTCTTGGTGACGGCGGTGATCACGCTAGCTCTCTCAACACCTACAATCTTCGACAAAACTAGAGACGGGCGCAAGAAGAAGGAAGAAGTTTGATAGCGATGCTCCCTCGTCCTCGACCTTCGCCCTGCATGACAACTCTCGCCTCTAGGCTGACGTGAATTTTTCTTCAAGGTGAAGGAATAGCTTTTGCCATGCGACTTCTATTGCTGTGCTGTCATTGAAAGAAACGAGGTCGCCTGAAATGATGTACTAACAGAGTGCACTGATATGAACCTGCTAGTAGAAGGGCAGTTGTCTAATTACAATCGCGCGAGAAGCATATGAAGCAGTTGTTCAATTCCTGAATAAAAAGTTTCACTTTAACCCTCGAACTCGAGGCTTGTGCCGACCTGTTGACCGTCAATTGGTGTTATGCTTTGGGTAACATTAGTGTCCCACCTTATGAGCAGCCTCGTTAAGGTTTTGTGTATCGAGAGACAAGCCAAGGCCAAGGGTGACGCCAGGTCGGAGTTTTACATTGTAGGCGAAAGCAGCAATTCCCCGGTCGTTTATCTTACCCTAACCCACACCCTGAGATTAGCTATGTTAAAGCAGAAGGGAATTGAAGGGATCATACCTTGGCAAAGGACGTAGGGTCGAGACGATATTTGCCTGCCACTTCCATGCCTACGTTGTTGCTGCCTTTCGAGTCCCAGGTCGCTCTGGCGCCTGCTTCGGCTTGCGAATTGACCTTGTGGTAGTATGAAGCGGCGAAGACACTCAAGCTGCTCGTGGCAGTGATAGCCGCGCTGTATTCTGCCGCCGTGTAGCCAACAGCCAACGAATACTTGGTGATCGCAGCTTTCTGGACATCATAGCCTGCCTCCCCGCCAACCAAGAAACCGTCGCGCCCCAGAACGGCGTCAACGTTTGCAACAGGGCCTTTAAGAACATCGAAGAAGGCGCGGGCATTGAAGTTGGGCTGTTTAAAATAGAGATTGATCTTCGCGCCAAATTTTTGTGAGCTTGGAACAAAGTCCGTAAGGGCTTCGGCCTTCAGCCCTTTGGCAAAGTTGTTGTCGAGCTCCAACTTTGTACTAAGAACATTTGCGGTTGTCCAAGTTTGAGTAAGAGACAAGCCTGCACGTTGGTAGAAGATCAGCAACGCTGTATTGCCAGGGCTGAGTATAATAGTGTGGTTGAGAGTGAGATAATTGAAAGAATGGGTCGAGATGATGAAGCGAAGCAAACTGAAAACCATACCCGTGGGCGGATCCGCGTATTTGGCTTCAACCTAGCGTGGCCACTACGTCAGTATCATTGACGCTCTAAAGTTTGGAAATGTTTTCAATCGAAATTGGAGGCTCACGGAAGCACTCGTGGGACCTTCGTGGGTAGCTGTGCCCTTCACATTGAAGCTCACGCCATTGGGAGCTTTAGATTTGACATCGATTTTGCCTTGTAACAATCATGAGCTCCACATCCTCTACCAGAAAGTGGGGAGGTCGCAATAACCAGCTGCAATGTGGTAAAAGTCTTTGTTCAAGAGCTGTAGATTCATTAGCTGTCTATTCTATTTAAGAAAGCCGCTCGGTTCACTTGCATCGTTGGAGGTCTTGGAAATGTCGGAGAAGGCTGGAGGAACAGACATTGCGACGGATCATACAAGATCACAATTGCAGCATTCAATTTATCCGTAAGCTTGAAGACGACGATGCAGACAGAGCGCAGGCTGAGATTTGAACGCGAGGTTGTAAGCTAACACGTGCGGTTTGCTCCAACTATTTTAATTACATTGTATCGCCCTTGGCAAAAAATGGTGATAGGGCTGAAAATCGGTAATAAATGTTGCCTAGGGGCGTGCTGCCATTATTATTAAGATCGAGATGTTCTCGTATTGAGCTGTGCTTTGGTTTGACCTTTTTTTGCTTCATGCCTAATAGTGGACTAAAGATGCGGAAAGTATGTATGTGGTTGATGCCTAGTCTTGAACGCATTTTATTCGGAAATCCATAGAAGGCTCCAGGCTCCTTCTATCAATGCCCGGTCTACAAGCTACTGCTTGAGCACATTCTGGGTACCTGGGGAAAGCGCAAAAAAGAAACAACGGATGGTCTATGTCTGTTGCTAGTATTTTGCAAGGTGCGTCGCGATCGCCCTGTCAAAGTCAGGAACTCATTGTATTTCAAGCCCAAGGAATATCTTACCGTCCACTTGGATCCGTCTGCTTTGACCATGTGGGTGTCCAGCGCATGACCGTTGATGCACACTGAGGTGGAAAGAGCTCATCAAATATGGTACGATACCAGTAGGCTTCCTTGCTATCTGGGACATCATGTCCCCACTCAGCTTTGGGCTGCTTCATCTGCTCATCCGTCACGTGGAGTTCGGCGTTGTCTTTCAGGGCGTCTACCCACCCATAGCCTACACCATCACTGAATTGCTCTTTTTGGCGCCATAGGATGCTGTCCGGAAGGTACGGTTTGGTATTCGGCTCCTCAGTTGTGTCAAAAGCCTTTCGTAAAATGTATTTTTCTATCCGATCCTTTGTGATCATTTTCTCTGCTGGATCAATGTCCATTGCATTTTGCACAAACTACACTCGTTAGGACATTCTCTCAAGCCATGGTTACAATCACTAACCGCCTTGTCGAGGAACGGTACGCGAGCTTCAACCCCCCATGCTGCAGTCGACTTGTTGGCTCGCAAGCAATCAGCAAGATGTAGGTTCTTGACGCGTCGAACAGTCTCTGCGTGGAAGGCTTTTTTGTCGGGAGCTGCATGAAAGTAAAGATAGCCACCAAAAATCTCATCACTACCCTCCCCACTCAGCACCATTTTAACTCCCATAGCTTTAATCTTACGGCTAAGAAGGAACATCGGAGTCGAAGCTCTGATGGTGGTAACGTCGTAGGTCTCGAGGTGAAAAATGACGTCTGAAAGTGCGTCTAAGCCATCCTCAATGGTGAAGCTGAAACTGTGATGCTTCGTTCCGAGAAACTTGGCAACCTCTAAAGCAGCTTTAGTATCGGGCGCGTTCGGCAGTCCAATCGAAAATGAATGAAGCTGAGGAAGCCACGTTACGGTCGATAGTTCATCGTCATCGTCAATCCCAACAAGCTCTTCACTAAGTTGTTGCACATGGTCGCTATGTCCAGTCACTTTGCCCGCTGATGCCGACCGGAGTCTAAGCGTCTCTCTCTGAGCTATTGACGCAACTAGGCTTGAGTCCAATCCGCCGGATAGCAACACACCGTACGGTACTTCAGCCATGAGCCGTTTGCGAACAGATTTCTCCAGAGATGTTCGTATCGACTTGTAATCTATCGGAGTTGAAGGTACGTAGAGCGGATCCCACCAACAAGGTTGGAAATATCGAGTCATTGTATCAGTTTTGGAATCGTATATATAGCCCGGGGGAAACCACTTGATCTTGTCGCAGACAGGATGCAAGCACTTCAATTCTGAGGCAAAATAGACTGCGTCAGGAGTCTTCGTCGACCACCCTTGGTAAAAGCTTGTGATTCCCAGAGGATCTCGGGCGGCCACTGTGCGATCCGCCTTCTTGTCATATAGAACCCAGGAGAACATGCCATCTAGGTACTTTGGCGCATTAAGTCCATGTTCCATGTACTAAAATTTGTCAGATATTTGTCGGGGCTGAAGATGTTCGGTGCGTACCAATGGTATTATGACTTCGCAGTCCGAGTGGGTCTTGAAGTTGTACGGATGCTTCAGCTGCTTGCGCAGGACCCTGTGATTGTAGATCTCACCATTGACAGCAAGAGATAAGGAGCCGTCATCATTGACTAGAGGCTGAGCTCCGGTATCTGCATAGGCTCAGCAGAGGTACGGGAAAACTTCACGAGGATGTCTTCTCACCTACGCCAACAATGCTCAATCTTTCGTGGGCCAAGACTACCACATTTTAGCTTCGTCATGTTCAAATTCTCAATCACGGGCCATCGGACTTGTGTTGTTGGCAATGAAGTTGCCGCCTAATCCAAATCAGCTCTTGGTCTCCTGTGCAATCACTCGACTTGCTGACTCCAATCGGGACCACGATGTCGAGCACTGTTATGCGTTTGATTAGATCGTCCTCACGATGCCGAATAGAGACTCTTACGCCTTGGCCATTCGCAGAGCGGTGGGCTTGAATTTCTGCACATCGGGATGGCTTCGTAGAATTAGTTAGGCGGCAACACGAATATTGAGAACAGGCACATGCCAGTTGGATGCATAAGACCTACCGGTGACAAGCGAAAATCCCACACATCCTTCCCAAAAGAACCAGAAGCTACAGGTAAAGTCAATTCATCAAGAAACCATCAAGGGAGTGGTCTCTAATGAGCTGAAACAAATAATTATTTTGACTCACAAATTCACGCTACGGAGATAAGTCTGATAGGCAAGTAAGGCTGGATCACCTGGAATATCTTTGATCCGATATGAATTCCATCGAGGTTATTGAAAACCGATTCTAGATACACAAACTCCAGAGAAAAAGATACCATTTTGGTAACGCTCTAGATAACTACACGCCTTCGCATGCCACAGCAATTACCATGCACCTTTGATAGATTCACCATCCCGGCTGCGCTGATGTGGTCCTTGGTATCGCCCCTCTGATCATCAAATGGTTTCGTCGTGAGGTCCTGATGGCGTTCTCATGGTGCTGGATTGTCTTTCACAATGGCTTTGACCTTCTTCTCGTAAGCCTGGCGATCTCTCTTGAAGAGGTTGTAGGCATCTGCCTGGGCTGGCGAGTCGGGATTTGGGTCGTTGAGCAGATCCTGGATACCGAGTAGGATCTGTTTGATGGTGATAGCTGGCTTCCACCCCTCTTCTTCATTCAAGATTGACAGGCAAACAGTGCCTGAAGGATAGACATTGGGGTGAAAAAGGGGGGGTACGAATTTGCCTGTATTCTTATTAGATCGCTTTGTCTTGGGGCACTAGTCCGGTGTTGTACACTTCGGAGGCTTCGTAGGATACTCTAGAACATAGGTTAGCACCATATAGGTGAAACATCCTCCACGCCCTTACTCACCATCCGGGAAAAGCACGTCCAATTTGAACAGCCCACCCTCCCAGAGCGTCTTGTCTTTGCCGGGCACTCCGCATTCCCACTTCTTCAAGTCCAAGACTCCCTGGGCCGTACGAACCGGCTTTGCGAAAAATCCGAATGGGTGATCACGACGCCATTGTTTTCTAATCTCCGTTAGGCTTATTTTGAGCGGTCATATAGATGCGCTAAGCTTGCCTCTCCTCCTGTAGGCGATTTTGACATAACGACATCTTTCTAGCTGTAATTATATTTGCCGATGTGGGTAGTACTCAGATCATCGAAGAGCTAGAAAGTTGCCGCTCGTATGTCGGAAGTGTGGTGTAAGACTCGGACGTGTGTTGGGGGGTTTTCGGAGGTTTGTGAATAGTCAAGCGAAGTGAGGATGAAGAGACCAGAAGAGGCGCATGAGAATTGCCCTAGAATTTTGTATGAAGTCAAATAGTGTATGAAAGAAGTATTTGAATTAGTACGAACGACTGTCGGCAGAATACTACACTTGACTGCCTGTCTCGCTTGTCGATCTATTTAACCCCACTTCTAGTGCTGTGAAATTGCCCGCCTCAAGATCGAGCAAAGCCTCAATAGCATTCATTCACTGGATCTTGCTTATCCCATAATACACATTTACATTCATATTTTCAGTCATGTCTTGGGACTATCAAACCTCACGTAATTGAAGGGTTAAGTGTACAATGGAAGAGGAAGAGCGCGAGAAGAGCGCAAAGCAGGCTACTGATGCTACTGGCAAAGCACCCTTGTTATGTGACGATGTGCCTGATCCAGAAGAGGATGATTTAGATGATCTAGATGGCATGATTTGAGCTCTTTCCAGTACGCTCGGCGCTCATGACTCATGGTGTTAGATATGCTCGATGAGTTTTCAAATACCAACGTCAGCAAACCCCAAGATACTCCACGAGAACCTGAACCTCCGCCAGTGCAAGGACTTCGTGAGTCAAACAGTCCAGATGCAGCTGCGGATGAGTTTAGCAAGCAACTGCAAGACCAGATGGCTGCGCTTATGGGCGCTGTAGACGAGTCACCAGAAATGAAGACAGAAATCGAAGCCATGATGCGCGAATTGGGCGTTGCAGCAGATCCTGGAACGCCTTCGAAACCGAAGGCCGGGTCTGATGGGAAGATCTTGTTGTCAAATACAGAGAAGCCCTTCCAGGAGACTGTTCGAAAGACCATGGAGCGAATGCAAGCTTCAGAAGACCAAGCCACAGCTGCTGCGAAGACCGAGGAGTCCGATGACAAGTTCGCACAAATGCTGAAGGAGATGCAGGATGGTGGCCTGTCAGGCGCAGGGGACGACGAAGGATTGAACAAAATGCTTCTCGGTATGATGGAGCAGTTGACAAACAAGGAAATTTTGTACGAGCCGATGAAAGAATTACACAACAAATTTCCACGATGGATGACCGAAAATCGGAGCAGCACTGGTGCCGACGATTTACGAAGATATGAAAAGCAGCAAAAACTCGTAGGAGAGATAGTGGAGAGGTTTGAACAGGAAAGCTATTCAGACTCCCGTGCTTGGGATAGAGAATTTATTGTGGAGCGAATGCAACAGGTACAGGATCTAGCCGTGACAATTTTGCCAATGAAGCTGACCGAGCTACACTAGATGCAAGCCGCTGGAAGTCCTCCAGCTGGTCTCGTCGGTGACATGAATGCTGCACAAGATGCTCTGGGTGATATAGACTCCGGATGTGCTCAGCAATGATATGTTAACCATGATCCTTTGGTCACCGGAACGGTAATCAGCCAAGCATTCTACTCTTGACTGAACCCTACTTCGAATCTACTTCCTGGCCCAGGAGAGATTTGTGAGAAATTCATAAAAGCGTATGCGTTGACTTTCGGTTGATTTTACCCAACTGAAATGTCCATCTCCTGATCCTGTTTGGGGGCGCCGTCTCCAATTGTATTAGAGTTTCTCTCTGCCGATCCCTGCTTCGACACGACCTCCATGAACAACTGATCGTATTCTTCCTCGTCACTACCGTAATTGGATACCATTGTATCTTCGTCTTGTTCTTGATCTGCGTTATTCTGCATCGATGAGACAAGCGCCTCAAATTCCCAATCCTCCTGTGTTAGGATTTGATCGACCGTCTTCACTTCTGTAGCGCAAGAATTAACTAGGGTATACGTAAATACGCTCAGCACTCTTACCTTTCATTGAACTAGACTCCTCTTCTCGCTCATCATCATCGAGAGCCTGGGGAGCTTCTGGCGCGGATCGTGCTTGGTCAAACTCCCACTCTTTCTGTTTCGAGAGGAAATCCTTTCTCAATATCTGCTACAGTATCAACCCGAGTGCGTGATAGCTGTCTCGCGGATAGTGGCCGCGCACCTGTTCGCTACGCCTTTCCCACTTCTTATCTTCGCTGACCTGACGAACTTTCTCTAGATAGACTCGTCGCCTGCGGTCTTGTTCCTCGTGAGGTTTGCGCTGCAGGAGAGGATTATTCATGGCGCGTTTGTATGGAAACTTTAACGTGTCACTGCTCGGCTGCCCTGAGGACACCATTTGATATGAAAGGCGCGGGCAAGCATTGGGATTAAGTGGCGTCAATGGAGATGGTCTTCGAATCGAGTACTCTGTTCTATAGGACAACGGACTGATTTGAAACATCTTCGCTATCTCAATGATTTCGACGGAGCGTGTGTATATGTAGTTTATGTACAGTATAGTCAGATAATCTTGGGTCGCGTTAGCTGCTCCGTGCATGTGTTAGCGCGTTTTATTACCGAAACTAGATTTAAAGTGCCGTTCTACTCGTGGATCAATTATTGCAGTAGGTCCTATTTCTGGTTTGTGCCTTTGACTGATATTAATCATATGTGACTGATGATACTGACAAACGGAATTCATAAGTGACACCGACGCCATTTATGCTACCAACTCCCAGAAATGCCGCTGATGCCTAAAATGCAGACTTCACAAAGATCCGCTGACCATGCTTGTCTCGATCTCTAGAAGTTGGAAGCCGTATTGACAGGTCCAGGGTTATGATATTGATCTAAAGTAGATCGCTGCAGTCACTGGTGAGACAACTTCACATGCATCATGTTGAAGGATCGACTTACAAACGGACTGTGACCGCTGACACTACTGCTCTTCTCCGGCCCTGGCTGTGAGTCTACCAAATCGTTATCAGCACCGTGAGACTGTCGATTTTTGCCCCAAACGCGCCAGAAAACAATCGCCAAACCCCCCAGCAAGATTGCGCCCCCAACACCCCCAACAACGCCGCCAACTACAGCCTTGGTTTTTGGAGAAAGGCCTGAGCTGCCTGATGCTCCGTTGCCAGCCCTTATTTCAGCAGCTCCCGAGGATGTGGCTGCAGCCGCAGGTATAACTTTGCTAGTTGTTGAAGTGATGCTTAGTGTCACACTTCCGCTTGTTGAAATAATCGTAGTAACGATTTTCTGCACGCTACCAGTTGGGGATGTGAATGAGGACGTAATGTGGGAAGACCCATCTTTTGATGTCGAGGAATCTGTCTCTATTGAAGGCCTTGATTGCCCTTGAGTAACTGACGTGGTTGAACTTGTCCCAGCCGCTTCTTGGAGCGAAGTAGTTGCAGTGTCAGAGGACGTGCTCGTTGTCGAGTCTGTAGTCTGGGTATTCGTGGTCTGAGGGGTTGATATAGAGGAAGGGCTGACTGAGGGACTGGGGGAAGCCGACGGAGAAAGCGACGTTGAAGATGTGTTATTATCCTGACGATACTGGAGAGGGTTTTCGATATCGTGTGCTAAAGAAACGCTGGCAAAGAGAATAAAGAGGGCGAATAGGCGCAGATGGAACATGCTGAGCGAACGTGCGAGAGCGAAATCGGTGCTTGTATTTAGAGACGAAGTGCACGTGCTGACGTTTAAAGGCAAAAACGACAGTGAGATCAGACAAGGTTGGAAAAATTGGATTATAGAGTAGTATTGCGAAAATAGAACAGAACAAAGTGGTGAAAGGACTAAGCCCTGCGGCGTTAGGTGTTAGGCGCTAGAGCTTTCATTTCAGCCCCTACTTTACCTTACGGGGGTGCGGAGCCAGTGTGGTAAAATTATTTACCAGGTAATTTGCCACACTGGTCGGCACCAAAAGTCCTGGCCACACTAGTACGAGCCTAACCCTGGTTTCGGATCATGGCCCTGTAGTAATAAGCCTTAGAGATCAGTACACCAGTGAAACCTTAGAGTCACTTTTGGGCTCAATGCCCTGAAATGGTCTTCAAGATACCTATAGGTTACGCCTAAGCGCATCGTCTAGGTAATCGTTTGGGGTATTATCCGATTTTGGCGTATGAGTCTTGGCACGCTCAGAAGTTTTCGTCGGACTAATCAGTATGCCTGCATACACACCTCTGCATGAGTATCTACTCTTTGGATTTCTTGCTCTCTTATACTGATTTCATCCACTTAAACAAGCGCCCAGCGCCGTTTTCTATGTTAGAGAGCTCTTATGCGAAATCCTCCCTATATAGGTCAACGGATTGGTCTTGTATAGATAATGCTTCATATTCATGAGACCTTATCTGGGATCTCTGGTTCGATGTCACTAGCATGCTGGATTTTTGTTCTCGGGCCGCAATTACTAGAGAATTACAAGTCCAAGTCGGCAGATGGCATATCGCTGGCATTTTTGGTCGTTTGGTTTGTCTCCTCTTCCGAGCATGTCTTTCTTGAAAGAAGTCAAACCCTCCTAAGACCTCTTTCTTGACTCAGGTCGCTCCTCAGGAGACATGCTTAAGCTGACTCCACAATCGTTCAAGGTTTGTCGGCGATCTTGCAAATTTGCTTGGAGCAAGCCTTGCGCATCTGGTACCCACAGTCATTGCATTGGCCCTTTATTTCTGTGCTGCAGACGGTGTCTTGATTACACAAATCTTATACTACAACCACATTAATTCCCGCGAGAGGGGTATTCAACCATCCACCCAAGTAAATACAGAGGACAGACCAGACCAGCCATTGCTAAGCCGGACACCGAGTCATATAGGTCTAGCAGGCTCTAGGCGTCGCTCCTCCGTATCACAAAAACGACAGGGAGCGGCGACACTTCTACCTATTCCAGAGGGAGGTGATTATCCTCGTCCTCGGCTGAAAATTTCCCTGAGTGTGTTTGCTGTGTGTGCTCTTGGCGCCGTGGGCTGGTTGGTTGCTTTCTTAGCAGGGATTTGGACGCCAAGTATAGAAAACCCTCAGAATCCTACCCATGATAGTTTGCCTGCGCAGGTTTTGGGCTATCTATCAGCGGTACTATTCCCTCTGTTCATGGTGTCACTTACTGTGATCTCTGCTGATATGTACAGCTACTGTACCTCGGGTAGGGTTCTCTATCAAATTTGAAATTCTCTGCTCAATGCTAGTCCTGCGCAGTGCCAGATTTCCACAAATTATAAAGAACTATCGAGAGAAATCCTGCGAAGGTAACTATATCACACGCTAAATCAAGAGTTCATCTTCGCTGATTCCCTCGGCAGGACTCGCGATTCTTTTCTTTATTTTATCGCTTTTGGGGAACTTATCGTATGTCATAGTCCTTTCTGAACATGTCTCAAACACTGCGGGGTCGGGCTTGAAATGAGATGGGGACCCTTTACTGCTCGTGACTTTATTCGAGATGCACCCTCAACGGAAATTGCTAACACGATCTCCTTTAGATATGGCGGCGGCGTACGTTTGGATGAGCCACTGTCCTCTAGGTAACTCATGCTAATCGTAAATAGATAATCTTACATTCTCTAGAGAAGCAGTATCTTCTCATAAACCTGCCATGGCTCATTGGATCTCTAGGCAAGTAGAGTACACTTGTCAAATGAATAGACGCAGATTGACTTCTTATAGGTACGATTTCGGAGGACGTAATTATCTTCATTCAGTTCTACATTTATCGAGAGGAGGGAGGATTATCTTCGGCTATGAATGGGTGAATATTTGGACAATACTGTTTGGATTGATCTTAAAATCCATCGAGCACAGCACAAATGGACAATCCAAGTAGACTAGTGAATTACGAGTCAATCCCGTCGTCTTTGCCGTTCAGACTTTACATGATTGAACAGAACGGTCACTATCGCGGACCGTACTAACAAATTCGAAAAGGACAGGCATGTGACTTCGCTCCCGCTCTTGAAGGAATCTCACGCGGCGCACTACTCGTATTTATCCTACATTGTAGCTCACGCCCCTTGCAAAATTGATTGTCGTTGTTTGAATGGTGGTAAGGCTGTAAATCGGTAATCAATTTGTCAGGGACGTACCTCTCGATGCAAGTCTCAACAAAACCGGTTGAGGCAGATCTTTGGACCTTGTCAAAGAATCATAACGACTTCCTGCTGATGCGAGGACGCCATCATACATTCTAAATTTGCATGAATTCTGGGATTGTATTGTATGAAGCGTGAATCTGAAGTGTTACCGTAAAACGTTGATTTAATAGATAAATACGAGTAGTACGTAAACTACACTAAGACTAGACGAGATTTCAAGTCGGTGCATCTCTTCATTTTGACCTTGGCCTTCAGAATATTTTCTAAGACCAGTATGACCTCTATATCGGTGATGAGCACAGTTCATGCTTTCTCACAGCTTGATCTACCCCAGCAATTACAAGCAAGATATGACGGCGACAGATTCTTCTGGTCATATACCGAGGAACCACACAAGACACGGAGGCAAGCAATCATCAAAGCACATCCAGAAGTACGACATTGTTCAAGCTCTCCCAATTGCTACACCCGCTAACGGTTCTTTTTTACAGGTCACTAAGCTCTGTGGGCCAGAACCTCTGACCAAATACATCGTGCTCGCTGTCGTTGCATTGCAAATCGTTTGTGCTGTATGCCTGCGTAACACACCAATCCTCTCTTTGAGATATGTCCTCTCAGCCTACGTTATTGGTGCAACTGCAAATCAGAACCTCTTCCTAGCCATTCATGAGATCACTCACAACCTGGCTTTCAAAACTCCGTTGGCAAACAGGTTATTCGCTGTTTTCGCAAATCTTCCCATAGGAGTCCCTTACAGTGCAGCTTTCAGAGTAAGTGAAATGGCCCACGTCAAGTTACTCGATTGCGAAACTAATGGTGCGGCAGCCCTATCATCTGACCCACCATAAATCCCTAGGCGTTGATGGCCTCGACACCGACCTTCCTACATCCCTAGAGGCCATCTTCCTTGACTCCATTTTGGGCAAGGCATTCTTCTGCACCTTCCAAATCCTCTTCTACGCACTTCGTCCAATGATGGTCTACCAATTGCCATTTACCCGAATTCACCTCCTCAACGTCATTGTCCAAGTTTTGTTCGATTCCTTTCTCTTGCGATATGCCGGCCGCCAAGCCTTGGTATACCTGATCATGAGCTCCTTTTTTGCAGGCTCGTTGCATCCTTGTGCAGGCCACTTCATCGCCGAACATTATGTGTTCAACCCACAACCTAAAAGCGCAACAGGAGCCAACAATCTCGTACCCGTTCCAGAGACTTTCTCTTACTACGGGCCGTTGAACATGCTTACTTATAACGTTGGGTTGCATAACGAGCACCACGATTTTCCAGCCATACCTTGGACACGTTTGCCGGTATTGCATGAAATAGCCAAGGACTACTATGCTGATTTGCCGTCTCATCAAAGTTGGATATGGGTGATATGGCAATTCATTTGGGACAAGGAGGTGGGTTTGTGGTGCCGAGTAAAGAGGAAAGAAGGGGGCAGGAAGGTAGGCGGCTGGAAAGAAGAAGAGCTGCAGTCTAATGAGCAGAAAAGAACTGGGAGTGTGGACCTCGGAGAACTCGCATCATCACATACGCAATAGCAAGTTAAAATAATCTCAATCCACTAACAACTCCAACTGAAAACCTCCAATTACTTACAACACATAAATTCATTTGGTTTTGTAAGACCTAGGATCATTGCTACATGCCTCGAATTACACGATACAGGATTTATTGAATACCAAAGCCCACTAATTCTTCATGATCGTGTCTCTCAGCTTTGCTTGCCTTATTGAAAGCTGCTGCAGACCCAATTCTGTTGTGGCTCCTCATCGGTGAGATCTTCGCTTTTCTAAGACGCGTCATGAGGCAAGATCTAGTGAGAAACTCCAGAATAAACCAAGTCCGTTGCTGAGCTTTCGCGCGTTATCCTCGTACACGCACAGGTATAAATCCTCAACAAGACCGCTCTGTCGAAATTCTGTACCATGGCTGCTCAGACTCTCACTCTTCAAAAAAAGAAATAAGCTAAGAGAAAACTCAACAAACACAGGGCGGCAACAATTTGTACAGGCACGCCATCCGTTGGTTGCTGTTGAATTCCCATCCCCGTCGTGCCGGTTGTGATGCGCTCGCGAGAATCTTGGTTTACCGCATCCGTCTTTCTCTGCCTTAGACCTTGCTCCTCGGATTGCTGTGTCAGCCTTGCAATAGTAGCCTTCGCCTGAGCAAGTTGCATTCGTACGTCATCGCCAGACGTGGGGACTGAGTTGGCCATGCTCGAAGCTGCAGCGCCAATAGTAGATTGGGTTGATGCTGCTGCATTGCTGGCAGACTCGGCCACGCTCTTACTATCGTTAAAGGAATCTGAGCCAGGGGGATTTGCGGTGCGGGTGCTGGGAGTAACGGCTTCCGGAGCTGGAGAGCCATATGAAGGAGCGGGGGAAGCGTAGGCTGGCGGTGCGTCATTACCGAGATGCTGAGGATTTATCAGTCTTGGCAAAAAAGAGTCCAAAGTGCTTCGAGTCTTACTGTTCCATTGACATGATTGTGCTGCGGAGTGGAGGTCGTGCCATCAGCAGGCAAAAAAACCACACGAATCTTTCTCTCCTCAATGGAACCTTTTGATATCTTCTCCACATTCTGCCACTATTGGATCATTAGCACATGTCGTGGTGCCTGTAGGAAGCTTGACTAACAATAGCGGTCACATTGCCTAAGTCTCTCTCTGGCGTAATTGCGACGGACTGAACCAAGAACTTGTCGCGGCACCTGGCATCAGGTGGAGGATCTTCTCTCATCGCCTGAAGGAGGACTGGGACTTTTCAGAATCCGAAATATTGTTGTCTGTTGTGTTGATGTCGCCTACCTTGCACCTCAACCTCGCTGCCAACTTCAATGCGTCCTGAATTCGGTCGAACACAGTACCTGGCCATTATCTTAGTCAATGTAGCAATGCTGTCTGATGAAAGCTTACTGCTTGGGAGCTGTAGTTTTGACCTGTGAAATGGCTGTTAGTCTTTATCGCTCTAGCACAAGCTAGAAATAATAGAACAACTTGCCTTGAACGCTATCGGATCCTTGCTCGGATTGCTAAGACGTAGAAGCTGCGTGACTTCATGTGTGAAAGGACCTGAAGAAGTTGGGTAAGCTATGAGGGGGGAAATGAGATACTGAGAACGCACGGCGAAAGCCAAGCTCGGAGGGGTCGAGCGTGACCGACATGATAACGATTCGGGGACCTGAATCTTTGTGTCGCTGACTATGCAGGCGTCTAGTGATGTACTTGGAGGACGTGGATAGAGCGATCACTACGGTACTATCCGATAACAATGATAATTATTCAGCAATACGTGAATGCTACCAAATACTCGAGGCATGGATGTTGAGAAGGCTGGAGAGACCCTGTCTGGCTAAAGAATTAGGCGCCGCCTCGCGGCTGACGATCGCGCTTGAATTTTAGCGCGAAATGTATCTAATTCAATACTTGAGAATAAGTAGAAATCAATTAATATCATCACTTTGATCATCGCTCCATTTCTTCGGTACTCAGATAGAGCCAGCGGATGAATTCAGACCTATCGGAAATTTCCTTTTATCCCCAGGCCGCCTATAACCAAACCAAACATGTCCTCTACCGATCTAGACACTCTTCTTGATATGGGTTTCGATAAAACAAGAGCTGAGCTGGCCATGCAAAAAACAGGCGATTGTGAGGCACCACTGGCAGCTCAAGTAGCCTATAAGATCTTTCGACCTGACAGTACACTTACGATTCCAACAGTGACAGCAGCAGTTGGATGGCTTGAGGAGGTACAAGGGAAGTCGCTTGACGAAATCAGAGCCGCAGAAGCTGAGGCCGAGACGAACCCCAAAACAGTGCCAGCAGACCTGAAGCCGGGCGAGGAAGCTAAGTCGCTCGTGTGCGGTGAATGTGGCAGGAAACTTCGGAGCCATGCACAAGCTGAGTTTCATGCTACCAAGACCGGCCATGTTGATTTTTCCGAATCCACTGAGGAGATCGCGCCTCTCACCGAGGAGGAGAAGAAAGAAAAGCTGGAAGAGCTGAGGAGAAAACTCGCCGAGAAAAGATCAGGCACTTCGGAGCAGGATAAATTGGACAAGAAGAAGAACGAGGCAATGACCTGCTCGATCTGCAAGCCGTAAGGCAAGCTGACTCGGATCACAGGAGATCCGTCGGAAGAGCACCAAGGAGACACAGGATATCAAGGAAGATCTGAAGAAGAAGGAGCAGCTCAAAGATGCTGCCGCAAAGCGCAAGGAGAAGCAAGATGAGATAGCCGCCAAGGAGAGAATCAAAGCGAAAATTGCGGCAGATAAAGAAGAGCGACGATTGAGGACGGAAAAGGAGAGGGCGGAACGTGAAGGACGAGCGCCGCCAATCGCCCCGAAAGCCGCCACTCTTCCTACGACCTCTGCTGTTGTAGCCTCGAAGCCTGCATCAGCTTACACCGAAACACGCTTACGATTACAGCTCCCGACTGGCAACATCCAAAAGGCTTTCTCTGTCGATACCACTCTATTCGAAGTCGCCTCGGCTGTGACGCAGAGTTCTGGTCTCGAGGTTGGAAGCTTTATTCAAAACTTCCCGAAGAAAGTGTTCGACGCCGTAGATTTCGGAGCGTCTCTGAAGGAGCTCGGACTAGTACCTAGTGCTTCGTTGATTATCAAGTGAGACTTGGTTATGTTCTCATATTTTAGTAGATTACTATTACAGCATGTGGGGAAGTGGAATTATGATGATCATTGCAAGTTGCCTAAGACAAATCATAGCGACATAAATTCGGACATGGAGATTCCGGTAGTCGCTCCTTTCTTTTTCTACGATTTACATATTTGCACAATGGAGAAAATTGTTGATCTTTGCGTAGACAACGAACCAAATATCATGTTTGATTATTGACATGCCGCTCTCGGTTCCCAAGAGGTACTTTCTATCACGTGCTTTGGCATTTTGCCGGAAACGCGCCACCGGCCTTGGCAGTCGCGAATCTCATCCTAGCTTGGCTATTAGAAAACATTAGGGTACTTTCCCTCATCAGATTGTTAGGCATTGCTATGCTCAGACCCTACGCGAGATCAGAATGCCAGGGTCAGTGATCTATCTCACCACTTAAGCAAGCGCTGACATGCACCAGCCAAGGCGAACAGCACAAGCCTGCGGCTACATCATTCAATCCATTTGAGGAAGTGAAACCCCATATTAGTGAATACACTGCACAAGAGATTGCCACACTATCAAGCCGTTTAGAGAAACAGTTGGGACCGGAATACATATCATCGAGACCTGGCGCCGGGGGAGGCAAGGTTCACTACTTGTCGGCAGACAAATGCATCAATCTCGCGAATGAAGTTTTTGGTTTCAATGGATGGTCAAGTGGGATCCAGAATGTACAGATCGACTTTGTGAGCGAGGTCTGGCCTATAACTCCAATGATGCCCTAATTATAGGCTAGGTTGACGAAAGTCAGAGCACTGGGAAGGTCAGCCTTGGTCTATCAGTGGTTGTTAGAGTGACGCTTCGAGATGGTACATTTCACGAGGTAGTTTTCACGAGAGGAATCGGCACTGTTCATAGACACTAACATTCAATCAGGACATTGGGTACGGGCATATCGAGAACTGCAAAGGCAAAGCGGCAGCTTTTGAGAAAGCAAAGAAGGAGGGTACGACTGATGGGTTGAAGAGAGCATTACGCAACTTTGGAAACCTTCTTGGCAATTGTGTTTATGACAAAGAATACGTAGCCAAGGTCACGAAACTCAAGATTGCGCCGGTAAGTGAAACAGTCAACTGCTGCTACGGTCCACTAAATGTAGTTATAGACCAAATGGGACCCCGAGAATCTGCACCGACATCCCGATTTCGCTCCAATCAACAGTGAACCCGCAGCCGATGCTCTTTCCAGGCAGCCGAGTCTCCCCTCTTTGAAAAAGGAATGGCCTACGGAGACAGAAGGTACGCCAGCTACAGGTTTGTTGCGCTGATCTCGATACACGGTTTGAGCTATTATTAAATCACTCTACAGCTTTCCAAGGAGAACCTGATGATGAATTTGGCAGTAAGATACTCGTCAGCTCCCTATAGAGTACCAAGCGCTTAATGGCGGCACAGGCGATGACTTCGACGAAGCAGACTTCAGCGTACCTCAAACTGATCATCCAGATGAAGTGATAATGAATCCCTCTGTTTCTTCCGAAACATTTCGACGCAGGAACAGCGTCTCGGGGAAAGTAAACACTCCAGCCACATGTACAACAAATTACAACCGCATACAGAGACCGCAGTCGCCGCTCACCCGCAACCATATCAAGACGTCCGGTCATTTTGCTGCCCAACAGACGCCTATAATTTCCAGAACAAGTAATTCAGTACTGTCATCTAATGTAAATGAAGGACCGCAGAAGTCAGATCTGGAAACAACGCCAAAGCATGTTCCTGCCCTTGAAAACCAAGCCAAACCGTCATCAACGGGACAGCAGCTGCCAACACCTTGCTTGCCTCAGAATCCACCGCCCCGAGGTCACGCCATTTCAGATGAAGCGCCGAGCCTCGAATCATCGAGCACATCTGAACACAATCCACCAGTTGGGTTTTTTACAGCGAGAGCCGCTGAAACGCTCCAGAGCGGGCCCGGTCTTCCAGTCAAGGCTCCAGCCTTTGATCCCCATCTGGAGAGTCCCAGTATTCGAAAGACTGCGGGAATTGACCACACAAAAACCAAGCCCGTTGGCAGGGAAGCTGTTGGTGCGCCGCTACTACCGACCGTGCCTCGTGCCAACTTCGTAAATCCTCAGTCAGACAAAACGAGGCGAGTTGGTATGCCGATGGTGGCTGCAAGCCCGTTGCAGAATCGAGGCTCGTACAAGCCGCCCCAGATGAAAAGAGCGGTAGAGAGCGGGCCACGTTTTGCTTTAGGCGAGGTTACAAACGTGGTCTCTGATGCGGGTGACGTGAAACGCCAGAGAGTTGGATTAGAGGCACAAGACCTTTACAGCAACGAGGGGCTACTGAATTCATGATACTACAACGACGTAATTGACGGTTACTTGCATGGCAGATGTACCTTAGGGTTTCTTGAAAGGAAGCTTCTTGGGCCAAAGCAGTGCATGCATGTCTACCTGTCTCTAGTGTAGCTAACTACAAATACGAGCTCGTTATTCGACATCAATAGCATTGTCGGAATATTGATGTGGAGCTTTCTGATCCGAATCTTCTCACCATTCTCGGTTGTGTGCCACGACCAAGGGGTCGTCTCCCTCTATGGAACTTTGACACGGTTTTCTGCCAGAGCAATGAATCCAGTTTCATTGATCTTATTTCGACGAATGGGACGTGTTGTTGCGGTAACATCCGTCAGCGACGATCGATTTGAGAGCGGAGCTAAGAAATCACTTCCACCTAAGTACTGGGCACGAGCAGCTGCACCGTGATCCATGGTAGTGGTTAAGCCTGATAGATGAGCTGGTAGCGACGGGCCTTTGCTCTTGACTGGCGGAGGACCGAAGGGGTTGATTTTTGACTTTTCTGTTGTTGGGAGGTTCGACGTTGCTGGCGTGACTAACATGGCAGGCTTCTCGTCGGAAATCGTTCTTGGCCTCTGGGTACTAGGGAGGTTCGTTGTGGTCGGCTTGGTAGGTTTCTTGTCCGAGATCGATAGCTTTTCAAAATCCTCAGTCAAAGAGGCTGCGGTGTGGTACCTAGTCTTATGTACATGCTCGCCGATGAGAAAGGCGTTCTGCTGCTCTACGAACTTTCCCGCGATACCAGTCGTGACCCTAGGCGCTGTAGCTGCTGGATGTAGTAACTCGACCTCCGGTCTGGTAGAAATGGCTTGACGAGAAGCTACTTTCAACGGAGAAAGTGCACTTTCGCGGGCGTGTACTTGAGCTTGGATAGCTCTAAGCATTTCCAATTCAGTTGCTTTAAGTCTACCGGTCTTCTCTAAAGCATCCATCGTCTGGTCGAAAGACGCGGAATCCTCCACAGCACGAAGACCAGGCTGCTTTTTCATGCTAGGTGCCGTAAATTGAAGCACTGGCTGCATAGTCTCTTGTCCGATGTCGAGATCCATTAAATTAGCTTTCGGGCGGGTTCCTGTAGATACAACTGGCTCGCCAGCCGCTATCGTAGTGTCCACACTTGGATTGTCAATGGGCGAAGTGCTCGATACGGGTATTATCGCCTTCTCATTTAAGGAGCTTATGGTCGTTTTGATCTTTGAGATCGAAGTGCTCATGTGCTGTCCTGCTGATTCCTTCTTCGAGGCGTTGTCGGATGAAGGAGACACATTGGTACCCAATTCATCCCGAGGTTGCTCTCGACGTACGTTAATGGATGCCATGAATGCTCTGGGAGCAGCAAGTACTCTGAGATAGCGAAAACCGTTTTTAGTGACAGATTCCTAGTTTGAGAAGATCAAGCACTTACATCGGATGTTGGATGGAGGAAACAGGTACGCGTGGTATATCCATATTCCCTTTCGCAGGCTTCACAGCTGGGTTCGTCGTAAATATGGGGGATGGCTGGCAACGAGGCACATCGGGTTGAGTTGCAGGACGATGCACTTTCGGGACGCGGACCCGGGTGACAGGCTGGTGTGTTACAGTTTGAAAGGTGACCCTACGTTCTCTGTGTCACAGATCAGTACGATGAGACTCCATCGTTGAAGTATCGAGTAAAATCATTACCCCTTGGCCTTCCCTTTGCTACCTCGATCTGTAATTCGACCAGCGTTGCCGCCACCTCTGCCACCATGATCACCACGGCCACCCCTACCACCACGATCTCTTCCTCGAAAGCTTGACTCGCCCGTATACTCTCGAATACTGTTGTCTAACATAAGCCTCGCCCGGTGGGTTTGACCCAAGCCTTCGTTGACATCTTGTAGATTTTGTGACTCAGTGCCATCATCTTGCAGGCGTGTCCACGCATCTTGACACATAATTAGCACGCCGACAAGTTACTTACTGTTGATGATCCTACTGTTCCAGCCTTCCAATTTGGACTTCTCTCCTTTGCCGATGTTACTCTTGTTGACGAGCCGTTGTGGTGCAAGTTCCACTGTGGAGACATAGCTAAATTTGTGTTCTTTGAAGTCTGTGGTCGAAATCAATTCCCGACGCTGTAATCCCAAAGCTTCCATCTGCATGGCAATTAACGTGTCGTGCTTGACCTGGTCCTCCATTGAAGATGGAGGAGTCTCTCGCAATCCGATGAGGTTTGGCATTGTGTACGAGGTAATGTAATAGGAGTGATGCCGTTGGGCTTGTACAGATGAAGAGGGTGATTAGCCTTAATAATGGATAGTATGGTGGGGTTGGCTGTGGGTGGTAATGTCCGAAAGTTGAGTTGAAGGAGGATTTTGTTTACCGCTTATTCTTAGCGTGCTTGCAAGACTTCACTCTACCAAGAAGTAAAGTGAGAGCTTAGATCACGCCCGATTCCGCCGGGGATATGGCCCTGGTAAATTGCAATGTGGAAGCCGGAGCCTAACGGACGTAGAATAGGGGCCGGATAGCTGGCACGTAGGTATAGGCATTAAAATATCAGCATTGTAGGAGAGTGTGGATGAAAGGGTCTTCTGCACGATATCGCTTTACGGAGAAGTGAAGTGAGAGCTTAGCTGACACCCAATTCTGCTGGAGGTATGGCGCTCATAAATCGCGACAAGGAAGTTAGAGCCTACTAGATTTAGGATAGGAGCCGGACAGAAGACAAGAAGACGTTTAGATATAGGCGTCAGGATGTTTGCGAGTGGATGGAAAGGGTCTTTGCAGTGAAAGGATTTTGGGTAAGTTGCAAGACTTCACTTTACAAAGAAGTGAAGATGGAGCTAAGCTTGCCCCAAAATCCGCCGAGGATCTGGCTTTCACAATTCACGACTTAAGAGTCACGGTCTAAAAGACTTGGAATGGGAGCTGGATAGCAGAGATGTAGGTGTAAAGCTATTTGCATTAATAAAAGAGCTGTATTAAAAGGATTTTTGGGGTGGAAAGGGAGGACAGAAAGTTGAACTTGAACTCACACCAAGTTTGGCGGGTATTTAGGTGCTTCAATCTGGTGCTTCTTTTCCCTAACAGTTTTGGAATCAATGGGTTTGAGACAGCCTAAAAGATATCAACATACCTGCATTATGGAAAGTGTGGTTAGACAAGGCATTTGAAGTGAAAGGACAGGGCAAAAAGCTGAAGCCGAGTTACCTCCAAGTTTTGATATTGAGGCTTCATAGATTCAGGATAATGCTAGGTAGGTTGATAGATAATAATATACCCTTTTTCCTAATAAAATTAGAATTCTATAAGATCGTAATACTACCGGGCAGTGGATGGGCAGACATCAAGATATTTGTATCACGCAAGTAGATAGGTGAAAGAAAAGGTTAGAGTAAGAAGACCAGTTTAAACCTGACCGTTGGACTCCTTAATATTGAGTGTTACTTCAACAGACTGAGCCTAGGGTCAGGCAATAGATGGGCAGTAATTGATCAGTAGACAGGTATGAAGATGTGAAAAATTAGTATGTGACTAGAACAAGGCATAATGTTGTGATTGGATTCGCTACAACTTTGGCGGGTGATTGGGCGACTGGGCGCTTCACTTGTGTTTTCCTGGTGTTTCCTTTGCCAGAAAGTCTGGGTCTATTTGATATTCGAGGAGCAGTAAGATCATAAGCAGAAGGCCCGCTTTCCTGTACGAGAGGTGGGATAGAATGCTGGGGACGGATGAAGGGGGTATTAGAGTTAAAGCCCTATTAAAACCATTTTCGTGTATATGGGTGCCTTCCCTGGAATGAAAGTCAGCTAGGGAAGTTACCAGCAAGACACCTTAGTCGAGGGCGTCGAGATTTTCTGTTAATGCCCAATGTTGGCTACCAATCCTGAAGGCATTTGTCCTTTACGACTGGTCCTGCTTCAAGTTGAGGATCCTTGAGGAACTGTTACTAGTTGGATTACCTTACCCTCCGAGAGCTCAGCTGGCAATGTGCCAAGAAAATGGTGATGTTGTCTACTTGCAGATTATGCCTGGTATCTGACCGTCGGCACTCGTATGTCAAACCGGCGCAAGCAAAACCCCTACATCCTGTACAGCCTCTACTCCGAACTTTACAGGTAGCGTGCTTGCAGCATAGGCCTCAACGACATAGGCGACAGGCGCAGAGTAACAAAAAGTGGCAGCAGAAGCGGAAGCGGAAGCGATCCCTAGGATATCGACAAGAGCAGCTCGAAAGAGGCCCATCATTAATCACAAAGGTCCAGGGCAGAACTACCTGTAAAGGATGGATTTTTCGAGGTCATGGATAAGTTGAGGATGAACAAAAGATCTTTGACGCATTAGAACATCAATCACCTGATAGCGTCCCTCGGCGAATATATTGGCTCTAAGATACTCGAGAATCTTGGATACCACTTGAACGAGCAACATCAATGGCCGCTGATCCACACAACGGAAACCATACTGTTGGCCACAATGAAAGAGGACACGGACCTTGGCTGAATGGGTTCATGATCGCCTTGCTGCACTGCAAACGGAAGGCCTTGGCCGTTGTAGCCTCCTTAAGGGTTCCAGCACCTTTCCTGGGAAGAACATCCTGCATACTAATTCCTATAGTCTATCGACATGTATGAGCGCCACCTTCATTTCTAATCATGTTTGCCACAGCCTGTATCAGGCTGATGATCATCACTATTATCTACTCGCTAGTCATTCATGGTGGTCATTCTAGAAGGAATGACTAGAATATGCAAGAAAAATACCTACTCCGAAGACAACGCAGAGGATCGCAGGGATGGTTTTCCAGCTACGAGTGCTCAACTTGATATAACATAGGGGCGGAAGAATATAAGCAAGCTGGAGATAGAGATGCTTAGCCACTTGCTTAGTGGGGAGAGTCGAATGCTTACTGCGCAGGCACTCGTTGCCCCAATAATCTCAAACACAGCCCCAAGATCACAGGTAATCAAAGACAGGATCATCGCCGTCACAACTAGGAGTATTTGTGTTAGCCTTGAGGTCCGGGTCCACTCCTTAAAGCCCAATGTGCGCAAAGCCTTGAGAGACGACTTACCGAGAGATGTGGTGAATATTAGATGGAGACTAGGATTGTAGGGTTCATTAGGGAACCAGTAATTCTAGACTATTAGCTGTGACTAAACCCGCCGGCAATGACTTCTACGAACCAAAATAACCTCTCGGCACACGAAGCACTCTGTGATATTGTCAGACGAGTCTATCGACTAAACATATCAAGAACGAACCAAGCGGTAAAGTCGTCACCATGTTGGCTCCCAGGAGACTATCCTTGACGTCAGCAGAAGACCGTTTGCGATCCCAGTACGTTGACTTACAAACGTGCGATGTTAATTATAACACTACCATTGGGAAAATTGTTTAAGATATTACCCTGTGTCTTCTCTCCGAAGGTGATAAAACCAGCCAAAGCCATAGTCAAACAAGCTAACATCGACGTGAATGTAGAGTAGTGCGTTACGCGAGCAAATCTATCAATGGTCGGCTTCTTCAGAGAACCATATATTAACAGAGAATTGTGATCTGACTTCCTGTCAGTGGAGTAGGGATTCGGTGAGGTCGAGACTCGTACGACAGACGAATGCTGTGGTAGTCAGTCTATGGATTTCGAAATCCTTGAATGAGGAGACTCACCGAAAGATATGACCGATATTGCTTGAAGGACACCATTCCGCACAAACAGCGAGCCTTTTGAATCACCCTGTAGACCTCGTGGTACCCCAATGCCTTGCGTCACGACCGTAATTAGGATGACCTGCACCTCATATTAGAAAATGATTGACAAGCCTCGAATGACGGGCCAATTACCGCCATGCTTAAAAGAGCCAGCGTCGATGCTTTTGCTAACTTATATTGGTCAATGAGCTCTAAGCTACAAAAAGATTCGTTTGTCTCATACTTTTGCGATGTCACGATATAGAGACAGAGGGTAGCTGAAACCAAGAGTGCACAGTACGATCACAGCTCGTCTATTGGTCAGAAGCCATATGAAAGGTATTTTATGTAAAGACGGGAAAAGTGCTGCAATCACACTGGGGATTGTATCTCCGATGATGACACAGAAAGCGACCATGCCTCCAAAAGCACTGACGGGAGCATGATTAGCATTGGTCCTGTACGAGGTTTAAATTTGCATACAAGGCGAATTGGGCGATGGAAATTGCAATGAGTCCAGGCGTGCCAAAGCAGTGTTCCATAGTTCTGTCGAAAATTAAAATTAACAAGCTGCGAATGACGCATGCATCGTCACATACCCTTGGAAAGAATTGGCACCACTGAGCTTCGAATTGATCACAATTAAGCTGAAAGGAACGTCAACCTGCATCCTTGAATATGGAGCAGGGACATGGTAATATTAAAGGGGGAGCAAATCGAGAGCGAGGGAGAGTCTTGCCGTATTGTCCAGTCTACCTAATATATGATCAGTCTGTTGTAATCGAAAAAGTCTACGGGTGGTTCACTGTAATTGTCAACAAAATCAGGAGGACGATTCCCGCTGATCTAGCAATGTAGGTAAGACCTCCATTATCCAAGGCCGAGTTAGAACAGTGAGATTTACAAACCAGCTTGCCGAAACGCATACGGCTGACCTAGAGATATAGAATAAGTTTGGGACTGCAAGAGCAATAGGACTAGCAGTGAGATTTGCCTATTATGCCAGCACCAATTATTGAATTCGACATGTTCATGAATGCACTTCTGTAACCGTTTCAGCACTTGAGCTTTACCCTCAAGGGTTTAATGCAGGGTTGTCCTACATCAGACCGCTTTTGGGCCTGGCATTTTCCAGTAGTCCCTCAGCGTTGAAGTCCAAATCTTCAGCCACCATAACACCTGGTGCCTCGACACCAGTGAGAAGAGGCGCCCTTGGCCCTGCGCTACTCCTCCTAACCTCAAGATCGTCGTCGGAGGAGTCGTCTTCAGCCTCGAGCAACTCGCCGCCTTCCCGGCTCGGTGCTCGCGCGAGGTCGTTGAGCGCATGCTCGCCGCTGTACGTTTCTCCAACGTCGAACCGAACCCGATTTACGGTGCGGGGACTCCGAGGAAAACCATTGGAAGCGTTGTGGGAGAGAGAAGATTGGGGAAAGTGAGGTGATTGAGGTTCTGGCGTTCTATAGTCGTCACCGACGCCTTGGGCAAGCAAAGAGTGAGATTGCTCTCTCTCGCGATTGTCTGTTTCGTCCCGTAGGTCATATGAGCGATCTTTGGACATTATATCGTCGCAGCAACATCATGAGAGAGGTCTATAAAGTCAATGAACGAGCACAAGAATCAACATGCGGTTGCTTCTTCAAATTCTCGTCTCGTCCATTAATACGGACGAGGGGGAGTAGAGTCTAGGATTTTAGGGCTGAGTAGGTAGGTACCTTACTCTAGCACTAGTGGAATAAAAGGGTCCGCGTAGATAATTTGCCTTCCCTCGTGCGAGCTTTCTTCCTTCCTAATCACGGATGAGGCTTTCGCTCTTGACGGGAACAAAGAAGTCTCTAGCAATCCAGTGATTGCATTTAGCTTCGAATAGAGCTATATCATCTACCAGTGACTGTGATCAAGAATTGTTTCCTTCCATAGCCTGGTCAGACTCCCACTCGACGTCGTCAGCTCAAGAATATGTGAGTATCGCGCTCAGATCAAAGCCGGCTGACATCTAGCAATCTTGGTGTTTGGATCGTAGCTTTCCAGACTTCCTATCAAAGAGACTGACTCGGATTGATAATCCCGTTGAGAAAAGAAAAAAAAAAAAAAACCGAAGACCGACATTGCCACAGCCCTTGACCCCTAAATCACGCCCTCGCAGTCTTTGGCCCTAAGATGTCGTCTAACAATCCATTCCAAAGTTCCTTCACCACCCCTGGTTCCTGCATTCTTTCAATAGGCACAACCATCGCTTTCGACGCTTTCGACGCTGCCGTGGTAACCGTGTTTGTCAAATCGAAGGGATTGAGATCTGTGTGCCCTCCGTCCGTCACGTCTGACATCGCGGAGGGAGACTCGATGTGTGTTCCATTTGCACTCGTCGTTGTGATCTCTGGTCGAATCACCGTCTCAGGAGCTTCGCCGCTTCTTGCGGGCGCTGAAGAGTTGAATGGAAGGATTGGGATACGTGTTATCTCGTTCTTCGCAGGCTCGCGGAGCTCATATTGAGGGAAGTAGGCAAAGTCAATGGTGGAAGTGTCCCCAAGCGTCCTCCTTTGACTGCTGGAGTGAAAAGGGTGTATGAACTTTGCATTCCTTCAGGTGAGTGGACTCAGCAGCTGCGCACAGGAAGCTGGGTTGGTAGAGTCTACCTATTCTGTTTAGGATAGCAGGAGGTGTACGCTCGGAGGGTATCTGGCGCGACAAGACGCCAGGTTGCGCCAGCTTTCTGAATGATAGTAATGCGAGACATTGTAGATGAGTGGGTGGTGCAAGGATTCGTCTATAAGTTAGAAAATGATAGACTTCGCAGACGGGATTTGATCTGGTTCAAGTTGAAGCGCAGGAGGGGGATGCAAATTGTAGCAGAATGCCATGCCTTATAGAGTCCTTACGATTATCAGGGAAGAGCGGAGCGGAACTAAATAGCCCCGCTTTTACAGCTGTGAAATGCGGAATTGCCTCATCAGACAATTCTCCTGCGTTGACTATGCCCCTTTTGGCGATAGCGTTGGATAATCAAGGACTCGAGGACTGTCATATGATTATTCCGTGCAAGCATTTCGGTGACCGACAAGGCGCCCGATGGTCCTGGATCATTTATGGGACTATTGGTCCGGACCAGTCCAATGGACCAGTAGTTCAGACCAGTCCGAGGTTTTGATATATGGTCCTGGACTGGTCCAGGGTGTCCGGACCACTGGTCCGCGATCAACTTTGGGGGTCTGATTTAGCATGAATCTTTGAATACGATAGGCCTATTTTTAGGCTAGATCTTACTTAACAGTCTTAAGAGTGAAACTATTAAGCTATTTCAATATTTGAAGCTATAGTTTCGACTGGGTATCTTTATGGAGGATAACCTACACGCTAATATTACGCTAATATTGATACTCTATAGGACGATAGGGTCATGAAAGCCTTCGAAGAGGCTCTGGACCAGTAGTCCGGACCAGTCCAAAGCTTGGACAGACTATGGACCATTTATATAGCTTCAATTTGAACCAGTCCAGGCCTCTGGACCACTGGTCCGGACCATCAGGCGCCTTGGCACTGACCGAGGAGTCAGGGACAAAGCAATGGCTCAACGATCAAAAATGCTTTTCCAGCGGCTGTCTCTCCTATTTCATCACGATGATGGCAGCATGACTTGTTGAATGCCATCCGTAACAGCATCCACTGGCTCCTTACCCGTTCCCATTGTTGCCGTTTCCTCCGCACTGGCCGGCGCATACCCTGTTCCACTCTGCTGTTCCGGTTTCTTGGTCTTTCTCTCTGCCTTTTTGGCTTTCACAGTTGCCTTAGCTGCAGCCTTCCTTGCTGTCTCCTTTTCCTTCTTCAACCTCTCTGCTTGGGTCCCTCCGTACATGTCCCGCCATTCGTCTTCTTTCTTCGGGTCTATCTGTGTGAAGAGATACTTTGCCTTACCAATCTGGTGGCCGGGTTTCAAACCATCGGCCACCCAGTGATCAGGGATGAATAGAAAAGGTGCGTCTAGTTGCTCAAGGATAGACTTGGAAGTCGCCGGAAGGTATGGTTCGAATACGCTGGCACAGAGATAGATGATATTTATGGCAAGACCTATCACCGCTGCGGCTTTTTCGGGCTCATTTGCAGCAAGCTTGTTGTCGAGTTTATTGCTTTGGATCTTAAGATCTATCATCAGATAGTCTCACGTTGCTATTGTATAACAGTCCACTTACAAGATTGTTCCCCGCCTGGGCGATGTCCATCGCGCTTTGTAGACCATCCTTAAGATTAACTGCCTCAAGATTCTCTAGATACTGCTTCAGATGCCGATTGATCTCGGTCTTGGCCTGCTCGAATGCAGGATCCGAATATCTGGCCGTATAATCCGGTATGATGGAATTGTAGATCTTGCTATTGACAAGCTTCACAATGCGGTTAACGAAATTCCCTAGCTTTGCAAGCAGTTCATTGTTGTTTTGCGCGATGAAGTCCCTCCAATCGAATTGGCTGTCGGCAGTTTCTTTGGAACATCCAGGGTTAGCACTTCTCATCGATATTGGTGTATATGAAAAATCCAGTAGTAAGCGCAAGCAGAACGACATCCAAACTACATACCTGGTCTGTGCTTCAAAAGGTAGTAACGCCATACATCGGCCGGAACCCCTGTATCTTTCGCATTGTTGCCAAAGACACCGACTCCCCGCGACTTGGAAAATTTGCCATTTTCATAATTCAGGTATTCTGTCGTCGATAAATGGTGTAGCATAGTCCATGGCTCTTTGGTGCCAATTTGGCTGCCAGGAAAAATAACAGAGTGAAACGGCACATTGTCTTTCCCCATGAATTGATAAAGCTTCACGTCTGGGTTGCGCCACCACTTCTCCCATTCTTGGGTATAGTTTGCGGTTATCGACACATAGCCAATGCAAGCATCAAACCAGACATAGAACACCTTATCCTTGTAGATCTCTTTATCCTTCTCGTCCATGAAAACATCAAGCGGTATCGGCGTTCCCCATTTCAGATCTCTGGTGATGCCTCGGTCACGAAGCCCTTGCTTTAGCCATGATTCTGTGATGACTTTCCCGTTGCTGGACCAAGCACCGTCTTCGCTAGCCTGTTTGAACCAAGTTTGTATATCCGGCTGAAGTTTGTCGAGCCTAATGTGGATGTGTCTCGTCTCGCGTACAACTGGCGACGCATCCGGATCAATTTTACATCGGGCGTTCTTGAGGTCTAATGGCCCATAATCCACCGAGCCACACTTGTCACATTGATCCCCTCGTGCGTCTTCGTAGCCACACTTCGGACAAGTACCTTCAATGTATCGGTCAGCGAGAAAAGATTTGTGCTTTTCGCAGTATGGCTGCTGCGACGTCCGTTCGATGAGGTAGTCATTTCTATACAATTTTCGAAATATATCCTGCGTTATGTCCTGCTGTTGTTGGGTGGAAGTTCTTCCGAAGATATCGAATCCGATTTCAAACCATTCATATATCTCGGCATGTATTTTGTTGTACTTGTCGCAGAGTTCTCTAGGAGAGACATTCTCCTCTAAGGCCTTTGTTTCCGTAGCTGTTCCGTATTCATCGGTACCGCAGACAAACAACGCTGGTCGTCCCTTTGCTTTGTTGTACCTATGCAGGTTTAATGAGAGGTACAAGTCTTGGAGAATTGCACATACCTAGAGAAAACGTCCGCGCTCAAAACGCTCCCCACGATGTTCCCAAGATGGGGCACTGACCAAATTATTGTGGTTAGTGTTTCATTGAAAACATAAGGTTGAGTCAGGAGAACTTGACGTAGAATAGATCATTAGGCAAAAATGACCCTTGACTTGGAAGCAGGCCTCAAGACTCATGATACAGTCTTGAAAAAATTGAATCAAGTTGGACTGCACATACCATTATTGACATAAGGAAGAGCACTTGTGATTAAGACATTCGTTTTTCCTTTGACGGGTAAGATTTTCTCTGAAGTTTTCGTCATGATATCGGTTGAAATTTGAAGTTGGAGGAGTAGTCGAAGTTACATCGAATCTTTTTTCTGTGACAGTCAGTCAGAGGTATTTCTTGACGCAAACAATAAGTAAGCAATGACACGTGTGTTACCGACTTCCGATCGGCAGCGGCTCTTTGACAGGACCGACGTGGCCCGTAGCCCCGTACTAAATAAGATTAGCTCCGCTTCGCGCTTAGTGAAACATACTCTCGAGACGTGGGATTATGAACTGGGCGCTGATTTACTGTTCATTTGGTATTACGACGACAGTACCTAAACCCCGCTTCGATACATGCTCGGAAATCACCTACATAATGTCATCTGTTGCTACTTCAGATGTTCTAAATACAGCTTCTCAAGGTATGTTGCCTTAGAAAACGTTTTTTCTTCACCGCAGACGCCTGGTTTGAGATTCCCAGCAGCTAATCAGTATCAGTTTCAAAAGGCAAGAAGCACAAGAAAAAGAAGGGTAATAAAGCGAAGCCAAATGGAGATATCGAAAACGCCAATGGCGGCAAGGCCGACAATGAGCATGAGATGGATGACGGCAACGGAGAGGAGCAAGAATCTAAGACACCTACGGAATTACCGACCTCGCCTCAAAAGCTAGAGATCGACCCAGCACATTCAATGACCAATGGTACACGGAAAAGAACCAGCGATGTTCCAGAGGTGTCCGCCGAGCTAAACACCCGATTGGAACCTGTTGCTGAGGACAATTTACGGGCGTCCGAGGATAATCCATTCAGCAGCAGAAGTATTGCACTCACGGCGACTGATACAGATGCGAGATTAGAAGCTTTGGTAAACGAGCGAGCTGCCCTCCGGGCAGAGGTAGCGCAGGTTCGGAGATCGCTCGAAGAGATACAAGAAAAACACGAAGAAGAGCTGAGCAGTATACGAGAGCAGCTTGCGGACACACAGGGTGAAAAAGAACAAGCTGAGACCCAATATCGAAACTTGCTTGGAAAAGTGAATACTATAAGGTCACAACTGGGTGAACGGTTGAAGGCAGATGCTGTAGGTATACAACAGCCCCTACCCTTACACCGCTCATGGTAGCATAGGAAGACTTATCGCAGGCACGTTGTCGAATAGAAGAACTTGAGGAGCAATGTGGAAGTCTACGAGAACAGAACGAGGCCCGTGCCGCAGAGTTGGCAACTATAGCAGAAGAGACAGAGCAGAGATCAAAGGAATTATCGAGTCTTCGAAATAGAACTACTCTTTCACAGCAAAATTGGTCCAAAGAGAGAGATAATTTGATACAGCGAGAAGCTTATGCCAAAGAAGAGTTCGAGGCCGCGAAGCAAGCTATGCAAGACTGGGAGGTTCTCGCAATGGAAGAACGAACGATTCGGGAGAGCATTGCAGAGCGGGTCACAGATCTGGAAGAGCAAGTGGCGAGTCATCGTGAAGCTCATGAGAGAGCAGCCTCGGAGCGAGATAGTCAGTCCTTGACCGTTGATGGGCTTCAAAGGGCACTACAGGAAATCCAAGAGGGTAAGTCCCAACTAAATCGAGGGACTTCAGATCTTGACAGCTGTTCTAGCTCGAAGACGTGAACTACGAGAGCTTGTAGAACACTCGCAGAACCAGGTCGGAAAACTCCAGAAGCAACTAGAAGAAGTTGAAGGAAGAGCAGCTGAGGCTACTGATTCCTTTGAGTCAACGAAGAAGGAGCTCGAGAGAGCTTTGCCTTATGAGAAAGAGGTTAAGGAGAAGAATCTTCTTATTGGGAAACTTCGACACGAGGCCGTTATTCTCAATGATCACTTGACAAAGGCGTTGAGGTATCTCAAAAAGGGCAAACCCGAAGACACCATTGACAAGTAAGTGGATGTCACATCGCGCTTGGTATTTGCTGATCTATCCAGACAACTCGTTACCAACCACTTCTTGCATTTCTTGGCTCTAGAGAGAGCTGATCCCAAGAAATTCCAAGTGTTGCAGATCATCGCAAGTCTATTAGCCTGGACAGATGGTGAGGCCGACCTTTGCGCACCAAAACCCCGAATTTGTTCATTGACAGGTACAGAACAACGAGAAAAAGCTGGTCTTTCGCGACCGGGTGCATCGAACCCAAATCTCCGCGTTCCTTTATCGCCGTGGCACAGGACGCCCAGTACGCCATCGTTATCTACCGACTTCTTTCCAGAAGGCGGCACAAGGAAGGAATCTCTTGCAGAACTTTGGTCCGACTTTTTGGAGCAGGAGGCACAGGAAGGGATTAAGTCTCCCCGGTCGCCTAGTAGCTCCGGTGGCTCCAAGCCTCCTTAATATTTCACATGCATTACATTTATCTAGTAGGCTTTATAGCTGGTACTTATAATAATGGGTGACGATACAAGCGGTCTAGCGAGGAGGACGATGATCACTTCATGGTGGGGTATTGAGGAAAGACCTGTTTGTATCGTGCAAAATTCATAGAGTACGACATTTTCAAAACCTCACTATGTGCTCAGTCCCTCACACCTGCCAGTGCCTCGCAAGACCCTTTTGATACGGACGATTCGTTCTGAGGTAGTTACCTTTTTTGAACTGTGCCAATTACCGGGCCGCGGCAACGGTCAGAACCCCGATTTGAGGGATGCTTTTAAACCTCAGCCAAAATCATTTTAGCGCATGTAATAAAACACTTAGTGAGGCCCGCCATACAACGAGGAAATTCTACATTTTTAACCCTATAATATGAAAAATTAGAAGTCGCACGTAGCTTTAGAGTAAGGTCTATTATTAAAAGTGTTTTATATTATGGGATTATCAAAGTTATGGTCGAATTATAGAGGCTCTTTTTAGAAATGACTTGGAAAATTAATCAGCGGGTGAAAAGGAAGCTAATGGTTACGGGTGTATTAACACTTAGCGTTGGCTGAGGTTTAAAAGCAACTCGATTTGAGTTACCTACCCTCGTACCTTAGTTTTCTATCTCATGCTTGCTTATGCGTAAAGCTGCACTAATTCGCACCGCATCACTGTGCACAAATATTCCACTCCTAGAGATCTCTCCCTGTCTGCACTTCTACTCCAAAATGGCTCCCTCAGGTATGATACTATTCTTGATTGCAGTCCATCGGATCAGGGTTCCTTCTGGCTAAAGTTTGACTTGATAGCGACCCAAATACACCGCCCAATTGTTATATCTGGTCCCTCTGGCTCTGGTAAATCAACCATACTCAAGCGTCTCTTTGGAGACCACCCGGACACTTTCGGCTTCTCCGTTTCTCGTATGACCTCTTAATGCGCCTCCACTTCCATCCAATTTCTCACAATGCACCCAGATACTACACGGTCACCGCGCCCTGGGGAACAGGATGGTCGTGAGTACAATTTCACGAATCGAGAAGCCTTCCTGGCCTTGGCAAAGGATGGAGGTTTCATAGAACATGCGCAATTTGGAGGAAATTATTATGGTACGAGCGTGAGGGCTGTTAAGGACGTGGCAGAGAAGGGGCGCATATGTGTACTCGATATTGAAATGGAGGTGCGTATATCGTCATGCATGGTTCTTCGGACTGACCATAGAGCGGCTAAGTGAATGCTTTCGGTCTTTGCAGGGTGTCAAACAAGTAAAAAAAGCGGATCTAGGTGCACGTTTCTTGTTTTTATCGCCGCCTTCGCTAAAAATACTGGAGGCGAGGCTTAGGGGCCGGGGGACGGATGACGAGGAGAGTGTGAAGAAAAGGTTAGAGCAGGCGGACAAAGAGATGGCATTTGCAAAGGAGGAAGGTGTACATGATAAGATCGTTGTCAATGATGACTTAGATAGAGCGTACCTGGAAGTGGAGGACTGGGTTATCGATGGGGGGAGATTTGGAGGCCAGGGATGAGTTTACCGCTGGACGAACCTACAGTAGAACCATAGACTAGGAGTTTATCTCTGTAATGATCATGAAATGCTAATTAAATTAAACCTAAGCGATCTATTGGGGCTGTCCATTGTTGGCATGAACGTCTGGGCCTCTGACGAGCAACGCAGTTCTTGCAGAGCATCATCGCCAGCTCCAGTCGCTTGCAGAATATTTAGGGTCCCAGTTGCACATTTCCTATTGACTTTGCAAATTAAAACTAGAGTTGCTGACACAAGTCGACTTTCTGGAACCTGAAGGATTTTCGACGGGCTCTTCAATATCCATTCATCGTCATTCTTTGCGACTGCCTGCTCAGCTCTCGATCCGCCGACGGGCTAATAGGCCTGCTGCCCTGACTAGCAGCACTGTTCTCTTTGAGAGCTAGCAATTGCTTCGCACGGAAAGTCTCGTAGTGAATCTGCGACGTGGTTTCGATGAGGTCTTGCAGGTGGGTGCGGGTCAGAAAGTTTCTCAGCGACACAAATTCGCAGTGATTCTCATCTTCGACGTTGATGACACCCCAACGATTCTGGCGGCCACGTACTGATCGTCCACCAACGACGATTGAGTTCTCGGACCCAACCACGGCGAAGGGGATGAGATCTTTGATACTGCTGTTTGTGGCGCGTTCCTCTTCATCTTGCTCGTCATTATCATAAGGGTACATTCGAAGATTGTGGAACATGAATTCTTCCTTGATTCGCTCTTTGAAGGCCATGCGCTCCTCTAAAGTCAAGGAATCAGACTTCGCAATTACAGGCACCACGTTGACGACATCAGAGAGTTTCTTCAGGACCACAATATCTATAGGCTTGAGGCTGTAGAAATTTAGTATACTATCGTGCAGAGCCGAACACAGATGCTCTAGGTAACTTACGCATGACCTGATGGTTGGATGAAAAATAGGCAACAGTGAACACGGGTATCTTGAATATATCGCTCTCGTTGGGCGGTAAGCTCCTTTCGCAGGTATGCCGAATGCTGGTCTTTGATGTACTTGACGATAGGATCCCAGCTATAGCGAATTAGATTGATATCGTATCAGCGAGGAGCCGGGCTTCTTACCATCTGTCGTTATTCACCTGATCACCATAGCCTGGAGTGTCGACAATGTTAAGCCGTAGGCGTACGCCATTCTCCTCAATAACTATCGCACGTGTTTAGCACTTCTTGACTGTGTGGAATCCTCTGAACGCACCATGAGAGACAGATTGGATCTCGGTCGTGTTTCGTACAGGCTCAGATGGAGACAGGCGACCTTTAGAGTCTATGAGATGAGATGCGAAGATGGTGTTTATCAGGGTCGATTTCCCTAATCCCGTTTGACCTGCAAAACTTGTCAGGCTTAGGGACCCTGCGGTATGAGATGTGTTTTTCAGCCATACCAACGCAGATAACGTTAAATTGGAAGCCGCGTTTGAGGAGTTTGCGTTCAATCTGGGTAGTAATGCTATCGAATCCGACGTGGCTCTTGGGCATCACAGGACCTTGCTGGGGAGACATTGCAGTTGCCATGATGAGCTGGGTAGGAGTAAAGCCTGGGTGTGCTTTATAGCCACGAACAAGATTAACGTGTCAAGTTTTGGCTTGTTGTCAATCAATTGTTTGAACTGTGGACTGCTGAAGAAGGCACCTCATGAAAGCTTTTGAAAGGGGTTCCGCGCTAGCGCGCTTGCTACACGGCTTACATGCACGATAAATGGAATAATGTAAAAATCAACATACCATCTAACGAATATACACACCGCAGCCGTCTCAGAAGTCCACCTTGAGAACTAATACGCGTACTTATCATGGCCCTGCGCCAGCTATATCCCTGGCTGCTCTTGCCATTCGCAGCCTCCCCAGCGACCATGGTCCCATTGCGCGCAGGGCCGGTCCCCATCCTCGGATATCTCCTACGACCCCTCCTACAGCTATCAGTTCCCATATCGCCGGTCAGACAGTTCGAAATCCCATTCATATTGGCTGGGCTCTGGGGATCGATTCTACGAGCGGTACCAAAACAGAAGACATCACATAGGAAAAAGCGTCAACGATTCTTGGCAGGAAAGGGTTTAAAAGATGTCACTGCCCTGAATAAGTGTTCAGCTTGTGGCAACGTCAAGAGAGCCCATTTGCTATGTCCTTTCTGTGTCAATGGTCCGTACCAACCTATTTGGATGCTCGGAATTAGCTTAGCTGACCTTCTTCAGAAATCCGAGATATGTGGGGCAAAAAGGAATCTAAAGGTTCTACGTAAGAGACGGCAACGACAGACGCATGAATCAAATTTGCATACGAACCTGGGGACTCTCTTTAGTGGCATAGCGTGGTGCATGGGAGCATTGGGTAGGCATCTAGTGCGAAAAGGCCAAAGCTTCGGACTCTGTCCATCAGCGTACAATGGGAATAGCATAGTGCAAATAACAGAGTATTTTAAGGCTAGGACAAGACACCACTATTATGGCTTGCTCTATAGGAATACACCCTGCAGTAGTCGTGGTATTTTAGATATCCCGATTTCCGAAGCTCGCTTCTCATCACAACATTTTTCACTGGTTTCCTAACTCCCATTGATGTTTGCGTGGTTCAATTATTCTCAAGTGTGTACCACTTTCTGTGATCTGTGAACGATGGTACGCTCATTGCCTCTCTAAGGCACAGGAACTGTATTTACCTTTGGCCAGTCAAAGCAATATCTTACGATGCACACCATCGATCATGGTAAGACTACAGCCAATCGACATCCTCTTAATGCATCCTGGCTTATCGAGCTCTAGCCCATCCTACCGACATTTATTCTCTAAGTACTACAGCATCTCAGATCCTCTCCTCCTCCGGCTCTTCGTCCATTCAAGTCCATTCCACCAACCAATCCGACTATCCCCTCTTTCAGACCCTCGAAAATGCTCACAGATTGGGCTGCCACCATATCGCAACAAGCAAAGCTGGACAGGTAGCCGCTAGCGTGGGCTTCGGGGGTGAGGTCAAAATCTGGGCAGCACAGGACGATGGGCGGTGGAGTGAAAGGACCAGGACTGTGGGTTCGATTTCCCTTCATCTACAGCTGTTTTATACGAAGATGTCGTAATGCTGAGATCTGGACAGATTGCAATAAAGCAGGAGAAATATGGTCGATAGCTCTCTCCGAGGACGGACAGTACCTTGCTGCTACGTCTTTTGATGGGAGAATCAATGTTTGGGACAATCTTGCAAACGGGACTAAAATCCGCGAATTTGAGACAAAGGGAAGTTTTGGGATGAGCATAGACTTGGTATGTCACTATGTGAATGGTGTGAGAAGTGGTGGCTAATATGTCAGTAGTCCAATGATGGAAGATTTACTGCTTCTGGGCACGAGAACGGCGGGATTTACATCTTTAACAATGACACTGGAAAGTTGTTCCACTCATTGCCTAGCAAGTCATCCACAAATAGCATGCGTAGACCTTTTCTAAGCTCTTACCAGGCCTCGTCAAGCCTGTGCGAGCTGTTGCATTCTCGCCAAGAGGCACACTACTCGCGGCTGCCGGTGACTCTAGGGTGATCGCCTTGTATGATGTTTCTTCTGGCGACCAGGCAGCCACTTTTACCGGCCACGGGGCATGGATTTTCTCGTTGGACTGGAGTGACACCGGAGAGTATTTGTTGAGCGGGTATGCTTGTGACCTTATTGTCTCTGCGGAGGGTATCTAACCGTATTTTGCAGGGCATTTGACGGCAAAGTCAAGGTCTGGTCTATCGAACAGCGCACTTGTGTGGCAACGCATACGGAGACGGAGAAAACCCTTTGGAGCGTTAAGTGGTTGCCGAAAACAAGCAAGAATGAAGAATTTGCTACAGCTGGAGCGAATCGAAGTATCTCTTTCTACAGGGAAGCTACAGGTGGATGAGCAAGAGATGGACAATTGTCATGCATTTAGAATGCTCGACGATTTCGCCCGTTTGGAATTTGAGTCTGCAAATGTATCAAATGGTTCGACTCCACCACCGTCAGGCTTAAAATAAAAGAGATCGGGAAACCTGCGCACAAAGATCTGTCTATTGTCCGACGGTATGGCTCGAAGCTCAGCTCAGCTAAATTCAGTATTTACGATACTATAGCTATCCCTCCGCGATGCTCGAACCAATAGTGTTCTTCGGTTTTCTGATGAAGGGAAAGCTTGCAGCTAGAATCACTCGTGAATTCAGTAGTAAAAGGTAAGAGGATGTAGCAAAAGACACCAAAAATAGGGAAGTCTATCGGTGCAGACGTAATATTCGAGGAATGAAGGGTTCACCCTGATTGATATCCAGAAAATCTGTCATAACAACAAGATTGGAGCCCAAAGAATTGTCAATTCATCCCAACTTGTAATTCTGAGCCTCTCTGAGCTACACTCTTTCAAGAATATAGCGCTGAATCCAGCCAAGCCTAACAATCAACTGATCATATTAGACAGTCATACTCAAATGAAGTAGAGATTGTTGTGGGAGTCTTCATTTCTTAATACGAATTCATCAAAAGCTTCTAGCTCATAGACTCGGCATTGAGAAATTCGGAAAGATCTTCAGTCTTGGTCGGTACTTCAGTAGACTCACAATTCATGAGCATGCCTGGCACTCTGTAGGGTCACATATGAAGAGGGTAAGGTGTACCTTACCCACCGAGCCACCTAATTGTATGCAGGTACGCGGAACTGAAGGAGGTCAGACGCGACACGCTTAAACATGGCTTGGAGCTAATAAAGAGCCTTATTATTATTAGGCAAGGCCACGCCAAACCCCTGAGTTTCCCCCCTTAGTCTCATGTGCCTCGCCCCATTTTCCCATCTTCCTTTCTTCCATTTCCTTTCACCAACTTTCTTCCACCTTTCGCAACAACAGACGCGCTCTTTTCCTATACTTCTTTGCTCTTTTCACGTTTGATCCACAGTCGCTCTTTAGCACTCATCTCTTTTATTCGCCATCCTCTTGCTCAACACACGTTCATTTAATAAAATTCTTGCTCCTGGAAGCCACCCGACACCCGACAGAAACGAAGCAACAACAAACATTCTTCGCCATGTTCCCCAAGACCGCTCTCGTCTGTGTCCTTTTCGCTGCCTCTGCTCAAGTTGCGCTTGCACAAGCAGTGGTCCAGCCTGCCTGCTTCATGAAAGTTTTTTCGTATGAGAGCTTCTTCACCCTCGAATACGTCTTAGTATATTTTTATTAATACGCAACACAGTTCCTTCCAGACCGAGACGTCGGGGCAGTACGCAGCCGACCAGAAAACTTTGTGTTGTAAAGAAGCGGCCGAATTCAAGTCACGTATCTACTCGGACCTGTGCCCTTCTGGAGACCAAGCCGCCGCTCTGTCTTCATACAAGACCGCGTGCGAGGAGGCGGGTTATGGCTGTATGTTGTCAAGTCCTTCAGCTACATGCGTTATCTCTGCTAATTCAGCAACCGTCTTAGCGTGTTCCAACTCAACATCAACCTCAAGCTCGGCATCCGCATCAGGCACAGCATCCCCATCTGGCCACTCAAACAGCTCAGCACCTTACCCAGTTGTATACACATCCACATCCACATACTTTGACAAGGAATGTTCATGCACAAAAACCGCAGCTGTAATGTAAGACGCCCACTCCATCAAATTACATAGTTCTCCAACTGACTTTCAGTGACAGCACTAGTGGCGTAGCTGGCGCTACTGGAGTCGCAACTGGAACTGGTGCATCGGGTCCTTACGCAACCGGCGCTGCAGGTTCGAGCTCAGGCTCGGGATCAGGCTCGGGATCAAGCTTGGGATCAGGCGTGGCCTCTGGCTCCCCGATTACGCCTGTCGCTCCGTCAAAGACTGGATCCGGATCAAGCTTCACTGGCGCCGCAACAAAGAATGTTGGCTCTGTCGCCGCTGGGTTACTGGCAGTCGCTGGTATCGCCATGGCGCTTTGAATCGCCTAGAACTTCATGATCGGTCCATGCTGCGCATCAAGTATAGAGCCTAATGGGATCGCTTTGGCGAAACATTTGTGCATTTCTGGTGGCAACCCAAAGTCATACTTTGACTTCTTCGCTGTGCTTTTAGCAGATATATCATGTCATAGATAAGCATTGCTTGCTGGACGAGAGATATTAGGACATTCAAACAGTAAGACTAGGAGCAGCCTTGCTGACCAGCTAATTAATTCATTCATTGCGTACGAGTAATCACAAGATGTTTGCATATCCTTTTCAATGCGTGATAATAATTTATTTAGTAATAATAATTGGTCGATAATATGTCACATTGCGCACCAAGAATCCAGTAGCGAGAATTCAATTTGTAGTACCCCTACTTTCTTAATTCTTAGGAAAGCTAGAAATTAGCCGTCCTGCTAGCACCCCCTCTATATAAATTCCTATAGTAGAGATATAAGTTATTTTTTCTCTTCTTATAATTACTTTAGTATTTAGAAATAATTTAAGTAGATAATTTTAAGATTACGCTTACTTATATATATAAAATTTTTAATATTTCTTCTTTAAAACTCTTTACTAATAGATAGAAGACCTTAGAATATCTTCTCTTTTAAGCGATATTATAAAAAATTATATTATAATCTATATATTATACTATATAGATATTATTATTATTATTAAGATTAAGAGTATTAAAAAATTTATTATATATTATATTTATAATAATTTTTTTACTTTTAATATCTATATTACGCTCGCTATAATTAAGAGAAAGTAATTATTTAAGATCTTTTTAGTTATAAAGATTAAATTACGTACCTTTATTAAAAGTAAGCTATAAATATATTAAGATAAGATATAATATAATCTCTTTAATTAATTCGATCTTATAGCTAGTATATCTATAATATTAAAGACTCTTCGCGTTATAAAAATTAGTTAAAAAAGTCTATATAAAGAAATTATAGAACGCTTATAAATATATTATAATTAATACTTTTTAAAGCTTAGTAACTTTATATATAATATATTAGTCTTTCTAAATAAATCTATAGCTAATAAGTATATAATATAAAAAAAATAAGGCTATATAGTTTTTAAAATTTAACTAGTAATTTAAATATTTATTAAATAATCTAAAAGATATAGCGTACTATTAATATATTACTTTAATAGAATTCTTTACTATTATATTTATTAAAAAAGTATTAATAATATTTAATTTAAATAATTTCTTTAGAATAAGATTTTTTCTTATTATAATTTATTTTTTAGTTTAAAATTAGTTATTATTATAGATAACTACTTAACGTATTATAATCTAAACGTTAAATAATTATATAAGAAATAAGATATTTTAATCTTATATTTATTTTTTTACTTATTTAATTTTAATTTTATTAAGAAGTTCTTTTTAATTTTAAAGATCTAATTAAAGAGATACTTTAAGTTAGCTAAGTATCTATTCTTTAAATAATATTTAAAATTAGTTATATAGATCTATAATAATAGAAAGTATATTAAAGTCTATTTTATATATACTAGTATATTTATAAATAAATATAGAAAAAAAGAAGAGAAGTTATATAAAAAAAAGAAGAAGAATTATTTTAATAGTAAGAAATAAGTAGTAAAAATTAAAGTTTTTAGTATATTTAAAAATAAATTATTTTCTTTTAATATTACGCTATTAAATTATACTTAATTTAGATAATTTTTAAATTATTTAAATATATCTTTCTAGTTCTTTAACTTATATTATTTAAAAAAATTATATAAATAGTTATTAAGTAGTTTTTAAAATATTAAATCTTAAAGATTAAGACTTAAGCGAATAACTTAATACTAATTATAAATTATTAAACCTTAATTTTTAAAATTTAATATATTTAAATAAGATTATTTATTCTTCTTTTTCTTATTTTTTTTATTATTCTTTTTATTATCTTAATCTATAATATTACCGACCTTAAGTATAGTCTTTATAAAAGTATTTAAAGAATTAAATTATTAATTCGCTAAAGTAATAGTTCTTATTATAGTATAATTATATAGTAGTCTTATAAAATTTTTAATCTTATTTTTAAATTTAATTACTAGTTTTTTTAATATTTCTATTTCTTTTTACTTAAATAGTAGTATATAATATAGTTATTTTAATATATAAATCTCTAATTTAATCTTTTTTAAAGTATTTTTAAATATTATTATTTTATTAAAATTTTTCTATATTTACTAAATAAAATACGCTCTTCTTAATTTATTTATATCGTCTTTTATTTATATAGAACTACTTAGTAATTATATTATTTAAAAGAAAGATCGATTAACTATACTAAGATAAGATAGTAATTTTATTAGATTTTAAAATTAAGACTAAATAAGTATATACTATTATTAAGCGAAATAATAAGGCTATAAGAGCGTTAGCTAATATAAAGATTAAAGTAAATAATTTAGCTATAGTAAAGACTAGAGCTAAGACTAAGACTAATATAAAGAATAGACTAGTATAGATAAAGTTAAAGTAGAGATATTTAATCTATTTAATAAGATATTAATAGATAGTATAGATATAGTAATAAAAGTATTAATATTTATTAAATCTTTTTTTTTAATTAACTTAATCTCTTTTTTAGTTAATTTTAATTTATAAGTCTAGTTCTACTACTATAGTAGCTACTTCTAAATATATATAAATAATATTTTAATTAAAATATTAAAATTCTTCTTTATTAGGACTTTATTTTAATAAGATATTATTATATTATTAAGTAGATAGTATCTTTTAGCGATATTATTAAATTATTAGTAATAATATATTCTTTTTAAGTAACTAATCTTCTAATAATTCTATTATTTTAAGAGTTTATAGCTTTTAAATTCGATCTTTTTATTTAGTTTTTATATCTTTTTTATATATTTTATTTATTTAGTAGTTATACTCTCTATTACGGGCTTCTTAGTCTTCTTTTTCTTCTTCTTTTTATTAGATTCGAATAATATAGAAAAGTCTTTATTAGAGAACTTATTAGAGAAGAATTCTTTATTAAAAGTCTTATTCTTCTTCTACTTCTTAATTAATAATAAACGTTCTTTATTAAAGAATTTCGAATTAGAAGAAGAATTTAATTTAAAATTATAAATATATATAATTTTTATAATAACTTTCTTTCTCTTTTTTTATAATTAAATTTTAGTTAAATTATTAATTATCTTCTATTTATTCTTATTATTATAATAAAGATCTATAGCCTTTATATTACCTAAGTAAGTAAGTATTATAATAGCACTTTAGAGAATAGTTTTATAGCTCTTTTTATTAATCTTTTATTTAACTATTTAAATAGCCGTAGTATAGAATATATAATAGTTAAATTTATTAAAGAAATTATTATTTAATTATAATTTCTTTCTCTTCTAAAGAATATTTATATTAATTATATAGATTAATAGCTTAGTAGACTTATTTATAGATTTAAATTAAGTTAAAAAAGAGCTAGTATTATTAATATTAACTTATAAGAAGTTCTTCTTTTTTTTAAAGATAGATTTAGCTAATTTTTATATAGATTTTAATAATTTATATCTCTCTTTAGCGGCGTTAGTAACGAGATTTTTAGCTTACTTATTAAATTTATTATAGGATTCCTTATTCCGTATATTAGAAGCTATATTTAATAATAATAAAATTCTAATATAGTTATAAGAAGAAAAAAAATAGCTTATACCTCTATTATAGGAATTTGTATAAAGGGGGTACTAGCGGGACGGCTAATTTCTAGCTTTCCCAAGAATTAAGAAAGTAGGGGTACTGCAAAACTTCGCGAGACCTAGATATACGTCGATTGATAGGGCGTGGCTCAACCATTCTTCCAACTTTCAAATGTAATTCTTGGTGATTATGCACTTATTTCGCGCGCGATCTAGGGCCGCTCCAGTTGCTTCACTGAAGGTCGGTCTGATATCCGCGTTATTGACCAGTCAGCTTTGTTGACTCGGTCAGAACATCAGATGTCTGCGCCCAACTGCTGCCCTCCACCTCCGATCCTTGGCCACAGAGGCAACATCAAAGACTCTAGCAAGTCCAGATGGTTCTTCGAGAATTCCTCCCTACAAAGGCCTTATTGAAAAGCTGAACAAAGTCTATAGCGTGCTTGGGAAAGAAGCACAGCTTACTTTGGCGGAGAAAATTCTATACTCGCACCTGGACAGTGTCGAAGAATCTCTGCTATCAATTACCCAGGATGGCAAGGAGATTAGAGGACATGCCACTCTCAAACTCAAGCCAGATAGGGTGGCTATGCAAGATGCATCTGCACAGATGGCGCTCCTGCAATTCATGTCTTGCGGCCTCCCATCTACAGCAGTGCCTACGAGTATTCATTGCGACCATATGATAGTCGGAGAAAGAGGCGCAGATGTTGATCTTCCTGCTTCGATTACAGGTAACAAGGAGGTCTTTGATTACCTCGAATCAGCGGCCAAGAAGTATGGCATTGAGTTCTGGCCGCCTGGCGCGGGCATCATACATCAGACTGTCCTGGAGAATTATGCTGCGCCCGGTCTTATGATGCTCGGAACCGACAGTCACACTCCAAATGCTGGCGGCTTGGGTGCTATCGCTATCGGCGTTGGTGGTGCTGATGCAGTTGAAGCCATGGCGGAGTACGTATTTTCGGAGTTCATAACCTTTCTTTCGCATCACATATTGAGTCCTAAGATACATGTTGGGAGGACTTACACCCAAAACGTATTTCAGCTCTCGCTATGTTCCTTAAGACAGGCAAGACTGACCCCGAAACCATAAATCAGTGCGCCGTGGGAATTAAAAGCTCCAAGGATCTTGGGTGTCAAATTGCAAGGGCAGCTGAGCGGCTGGGCCGCCCCCAAAGACGTTATCATGAAACTGGCAGGTCTCCTGACCGTACGGGGAGGCACAGGCTTCATTCTTGAATACTTCGGCTCTGGCGTGGACACTCTAAGCTGTACTGGCATGGCTACAATATCCAACATGGGCGTACGTACATTTCGGAGCCACTGTCCACCCTTTGTTATCAAAACTTGAGTTGTGAGACAACGTGAGGGAGCAAAGTTCTCCTCGTTCCACACTTCTCTCACAACTCAAGTTTTTTACTTCGAAGGAACAATGCTGACTCCGAAACTTGCGTAGGTGCGTACATCTTCTGGTTACTCGTTCCTTGTTTTCCCTTTCGAGGAGCAGTAACATCCTTTACATTTTCCAAATTCCTTGTTATCTGAGTAAAAGACCGGTTGAATCTGTCCCGTTTCTCGGGATGTTAACCCAGAATTAGCGAAGCTGACTTAGAAATCTGCGTAGGCTGAAGTGGGTGCTACAACGTCGATATTTCCGTTCACCCAGAGCATGGAGCCTTACCTGCGCTCGACGCACAGATCACTTTTACTGCAAAAGCTTTCTACTTATACAGGACTGGGCGGAAATGGAAATCAGCTGGTCCGCGCTGACCCTGAGGCTGTTTATGATGAAGTGGTTACTATCGACCTCTCTAGTCTTGAGCCGCATATTAACGGACCGTTCACGCCAGATCTTTCCACCCCTCTCTCACAGTTCAAAGATGCGGTCAAGATCAACGAATGGCCGGAGTATTTTGGGGCCGGATTGATTGGTAGTTGCACGAACAGCTCGTACCAAGACATGACCAGAGCTGAAGACATCGTCAAGCAAGCATCAGCTGCCGGTCTGGAGCCAAGAGCTCAATTCTTCATCACACCAGGCAGTGAGCAAATCCGAGCAACACTTGCTCGGGATTCGACTTTAGAGACCTTCTCCTCCGCTGGAGGCACTGTCTTAGCCAGCGCCTGTGGGCCATGCATCGGCCAATGGAAGCGTACCGATGGCGTTTCCAAAGGCGAAACCAATGCTATTTTCTCATCCTATAACCGCAACTTCAAGGGGCGAAACGATGGCAACCCATCCACTATGAATTTCCTTGCCTCGCCCGAAATTGTCACTGCCATGTCGTATGCCGGCAGTACAACCTTCAACCCAGTGACCGACATAATTCCCACGCCCTCGGGCAAGCCATTTCAATTCTCTCCTCCTTCAGGAATCGACCTCCCGTCTGCGGGCTTCGTCCAAGGTAATCCAGAGTTTTCCCCAACCCCTGGTGTTCCTTCTCCTGACCACCCGATCATAATATCTCCAACCTCTGATCGTCTAGCTGTTCTTGAACCATTTGCTCCATTTCCTACCGGGGAACTTGAAGATCTCCGTGTTCTGTATAAAGTCAAAGGTCAATGCACGACGGACACAATATCGGCGGCAGGCCCATGGCTCAAATATAAAGGCCATCTACCCAATATAAGTGCGAATACGCTGATTGGCGCCGTGAATGCCGAGACTGGTGAGACAAATGTCGCTTATGACCATTTTGATCTTGCGGAGTCTTCTGAGCCGCCCAGGAGTGGTATTCCGCAACTAGCTGAGAAGTGGAAGAACCAAGGGAAAGAGTGGATGGTGGTTGCGGAGAGTAATTATGGCGAGGGTAGCGCGAGGGAGCATGCTGCGTTGCAACCTAGGTATCTGGGCGGGCGTGTCATACTCGCCAAGAGCTTCGCGAGGATCCATGAGACAAACTTGAAGAAGCAGGGAATCGTTCCCCTGGTCTTTGAAATTGATGGCGATTACGAACTAGTCCGGGCAGGAGACACGGTTTCTACAATTGGTCTGTATGATATGCTACAGAACGCCGGCAAAGGAGATGTAAGTCTGAAGGTGGAAAATCGAGAGGGGGAGCAAATCATCAAGGTTAGGCATACGATCAGCAAAGATCAAGCTGGATTCATATTGGCAGGAAGTGCATTGAATTTGCTGGCCAAGAAAGGAGGCACAAAGCAATAAGGTATTAAGACTTTGAGATGATAGTAAATGGAGAAGTTTTTGTGAGAAATACATGTTCTATTCCTGCCTGACTCTTTATGGCCCCAATTTTAAGGCCATAATGACTCAATTAGGGTCATTTCCAGTATGCTGCATCCTTGATGCAGTCCCTGGTACATAATCCATCACGAATGGGTCTAGTGATTTTCTCACGATCTTCCATCACTCTTCGCAAAACGCTCGGTGGTGTTAAGCCGCACAAAGTAGCTTTCTACTAAATGATTCCTGCCTATCATATTGGAGACAGCCAACCCTGACTGATGCTTCGTGTATTCACCTCTTTACAGCCTTCGGCCTCGGCTTACACTCGTCACCTTGTACCGCGTGCAACATTACCTTGTTCACTGATTGTGGAGTATTCACAGAATACCCCTTGCTCCAATCATAGCTTACGGCATACGCAAAGATATTTCCGCCCCGATTGAAAGCAGTACTTGAAATAGTCCCTCCGACCTCTGGATACCCCTTCAGGCGATGCTTCGCGTCTTTGTCCCAGAAGTGAAACGTGCCGTCAGAGCCTGCCGTACTGAATGTCCCATGGACCGGATGGAACGAAATAGCATTGACGGAGTAGACGTTACTGATGTCTCGGCTGTTAGGCGGTGTTTGTCTGTGGCATTTGAAGCTGAAGTTTGAGGATGAATCTTTCTCTTCGACGTATTGAATGGCACAACGGCCTTCTATGCTGCCAACAGCGAAACCAGAGGCATCTGAAAAGCAGGTCACCACGCGGGTTTGCCATTTCAGTGGAGATTGCAAAGTCTTGTAGAATTCGGTTGGCTTGTCCAGATTCACAATGTTGATGTACCGGTCTGCTGTTCCAATGACGAGGAGGTTGTTTTTGCTATCGATACTATACACTCTCTCTTGGCAACCGACACTCGCAACAGGGTTGGGTTGCCGCAAATCCCAATACTTGAGTGTCTTGTCCCAGGAGCCTGTCACAAGCACTGGGGCTGCTTGTCCAGGGACATCGATCATGCGCACGCAGCGAATAGGCTGATCATGCGCAGCGACTTGCTGTGCAGTAGTAGCGCCTGCGCCAAGGTCGAGGAGCCTAGCTGCTTTGTCGGCACCGCCGCCAACTACCTTCGTACCGTCCTGCAACGAGGGTCAGTATGGGCATTGACAGATACACAAGGCTGTGAAGGGTACCTTTGACCAGCAGCAGCTCAGTACGGGACCTTCATGCTCAAAGAGAGCTTTCCCTTCACTCCCTCCTTGTGCGTTGATCTCGTAGATGCGGACTTTTTTGTCCCACGATGCAACGGCGAGATGTTCTGATTGGGGCGAGAACGAAATTTCAGATATGCCGTCCTCTGGTGGGTTGCTAAGTGCAACGTCTTTCGAGATGTCGCCCGTCGTACTATTTGCGGCGGATGCACTTGAGGTGGGTCCACTTCCAAAGAGGCCGGACATTTTTCAAGGGCTGAGAAGGAGAGGGAGAAATGAGAAGATGGATAGGAGTTACAAAGCCCTCCAAACCATGTTTTACCACGAGCGGTCTAATTCATCCACATCGAGCCCTCGACCTCCAGTTTGAAGGCAATAATCCAGCGCGTTCAGCGCGTCTGCGTCTATAGAATCTGGCGCTAAGCCCTACCGATTTTCATGCCGAAAATCTCTCATCATTCAATATCCTCTTTCCTCTCTTCACTCCTCGCTCAAATAATTGCATTCAAAGCTTACGCAAAGAGAAATTGGTACAAGCATGTGCTAACCTTCTCACAATCAAACATATTGCTTTGGGAGAAAGTCCCCGGACACCTCTTACTCCTCGGAGTACTGAGAAAGCGGAAACGCACCCCCATAAAAGCAACTTTCGGGGTTTACCTTCTCCCCACTTCTCCTACCTTCACAGCCCCTTTCTTGGCTGTTGGTACTCCCTTCACTTTCTTCTCGAGTCCCGGGGTGCTGTTTAAGAGACCACATGGACGAAGATATGAGTTCGAGCTCGAACGATCTGTGCGCCGCATGGCTTGGGTTGGGAGTGGGGAGAGGAAGTCATGATTGTGTGTGGATGTGAGGAAGGAGGCTCATAGGTGCGTGGATGGCGGTTTATTCGTCGTGATGGATAGACATGTGATTGCCTTCTTCTGACTTGCTCTGGTTTCTGGACTGGAGCGAGGACAATGATCGTAACTCAATGGGGCTTACACATGAGGCGAGGAGTCCCTTTACAAGCATTTTCATTTTTAAGGGTCTGCGTCTTGAATCCCTGTTCGTTCGCGTTCCCTGGCTTGATGGTTTTGGGAGCAGAAGACAGGAAGGGCAAGATTTACTCGGCCAGACGGGCCAGACCGCCAACAAAACACTCTGTTCACATGATGATATAACAATCATAGAGTCAAGCACTTAGGCACTCCGCAGACCCAATGTGGTGCCGGGGTGCCGCTGAAGACATGATAATGCCTTTTGGTATCTGATGAACATCGAGCATCTTTTTCGACGCTTGGGAGTTAGAGCTTAGCAGCCTTAAATGGATATGCAGAGTATGCGTTGGGAAGATGAGAAATCCTTGATGCTAATCTAATTAGATACAATTGAAGTACATCTGATAGAAGATGAACCAACAGGTCCAATATAAGATCTTTGAATGTTGAGATATAGTTCGGTCGAGATAAGAGTCGTAATCTATCAACCTCCATCACGCCGCCCAATCGTACGGGAAGTCTGGCAGTATGCTTGGGCCAATGAGTTGACTACGGCCAGGATTAGGGATGAGTCCCTCGCGGCGTTCGCTCGAGACGGCTCCACAGGTTAGACACAAGCAGGATGTTATGCAGGAGATGGTATGATCAATCATTCTTTTGAAGGGTATATACTACTACAATATTGCAAATCAGGTCTTTCGATCTTGACTCCGGCCCAATGCAACAAACGCTCAAGAAATTTTCACTAATCCTTGAAACTTACATGGCCGTTTGCATGCCTGTTTGAATTCCCATTAGCCTTCCCATCAGCCTTCCCATCAGCCTTCCCATCAGCCTTCCCCTTTCCCTCCTCATCACTACTCCCTTCCCCAAGACTACTTCCTCCCTCCGCCCCATCATCATGTGGGCCTGGGCTCGCAACATGCAGATCATCCAGTTCGCTCTCATCGAAATCTGCTGCTTCAACGTCCCTCCCTTGCCTCTTACCCCTGACCAAATGGGCGTTCGAGCCTCCAAATACACCCTCGTAGCCTGCTCTTCTGCGCCGATCCCGCCAGACGTAGAAGCCCCAAACACTCGCAAGTATGATGACAACAATCAGTGCTACTTCTCCCGATTTGTAGTATGCAGCCCACTTGGCTTCCTCAAGCTTCTCCGCTTCTGCCTGTTCGGCTGATGTGCTGTTGGGGTGACCGCCAACACTCGTCTCTACCCCCTTTTCGCCGTCAATCCTGGAATCTGCTGGCTTGCCGCCAATGCTCGCTATATCGACACCCAAAAAGCGATCAAGCATGTCCCTTGTCCGTCTCGGATAGTCAAAAGGTACCATGTGGGACGAGTTGTAGAACAAAATGTAAGTCAGGTTTCGAGCCTCCTGGTAGAGTCCTGCTGGCTCTCCCTCGAAAGTCCAATGCCTGCGAGGGGCCCACGTGCCGGGAGAAAGTTCAAAGCCTTTGCCACCATTCCATTCCATGTTGTGGATGAGCTCTTCGGTGCCGATATGATTGCAAATAAGATCCTGATCTCCAGAAAACAGAATGACAGGTACTTGTTTTAGAATGTCCGGTAGGATCTGTATAGTTGGCTTGGATTTGGCGGTATTGAAATTTGAGCCCACCGCTCCAGAACATTCTGTCCACCCGGACTTCTTGTCTTTATTGATATGCAGAGCTGCTTTGACATCATCCCTCCGCAAGTATGGAGTGACATTTGTGAGATCCGGGGGCCAGTTCATTCCGCAGCTAGGATAGCTATCTCGAAGTCGGACGTCGTACATATTGTAGCACTGTCCGTCCTTCTGAGATAGCCTGAGAATGGATTGAAGGATAGACTCGCATGGTGGTAAATCGACTTTGTCTAAGCCCCCTGGCTGGTTTAAAGCATCGGTGCATTTTTGATGCTGCTTCTCCAGCTGATTTGCCTCGTCAGACCCGCCTCGGACTACGCCAGCATCGTAGGCCATCGTGAGGTACGAGTTGTATTGCTCGACGGGAGATATCCAGCCGTTTCCTATAAGAAGACCAGACAAATTCCATTTTTTAGACTGCTCAGTCGAATTGTTGTTAGAGAGAATAGCTTGGGCTAGATATGGTATATGTTGCCCTGCGTAGGATTCTCCAGCAATATAGAGCTGTTTAAACATCATTATTGAACCGCGTTTCATGTAAAGAATGCGTACTCACATCATTATCTTCGTACTCGGGAAACATCTGGAAGAACTTTTTTAGGAAGACTATCATTTGATCGGCCATGTCGTCGAGTTCATGGACATAGCTGTCAGTGTCCACATAGCTGAATCCTGTCCCTACAGGATTATCGACGAAAAGGATGTTGGCGAATTCATCCCAAGAACCATCGTTGTATCGAAGAGTCGATTTGTCCTTCAGTCGATAGGGTCCAATCTCCATCAAAGCACCATCCATCGAACTGCAGCCAGGTCCGCCATTCAACCACAACACCGTCCGTTGTCGATTAGCTATGTGGCGATTCTGAAAGTGCCAAAAGAAGAGATTCCCATTGTGCGCAGAATTGACTTCAATGTGACTATGAATGTGTCAATCCAAGTAAAGAACATGGGACGATATTTGCCCGCTTACCCAGCATGCATTTTCAGGAGCGGGCCATCTGGCTGGCCAGGGAGAGACTTGACATAGTAGTCTGCTGCGGTCTTCTCTGCCACAGAGACATCGCACATCCACATACATGCGCTGAGCCATATGCAAGTCGTGAACGAGGTAGGAAGCAAGTGTCGCAGAATAGGACCAAGCCGTGGGACAGACATTACTGGTCCCGAAGTTATCGCACTCTCAATTAGGGGCAATGGTCGATATCCTCGTGCTAGCAGCCTGACAATCGATTAGGACGCTCCGGCCATGGCAAGAGAAGGATGCGCTCCTTCCAAAGTGCGAAATCAGAAACCCAGGAATAAGAGCCAGGCTGGCGTCTCTGATCGTAAATAGTGAGAATGCAAGGTTGTAAAGGATGAGATTCAAATGTGCTGACGGCTCAACAGTAAAGTGGCCGGGCCTCCGCGCCGTACACTGACATCCTGACACCTGAGCCTAGAGCAGGACCTCGGTTCTATTATTCAACGTCTACTTTACTTGCGATTGGCGACACCACTCGTTCACTTTCCCCGGCACTCACAAGGCCATCATGACGTTTACTACTGAAGCTGACCCCTTCGATTCCCTTCTTAGTCTTGAAGACAAATTCTACAAAGAGGGTTACGATTTGGGCGTTTCGGACGGTACTCACGCCGGACTGATTGAAGGCCGCCTTTTCGGGCTCGAAAGGGGCTTCGAAAAATATGTCTCCATGGGTAATCTCTATGGCCGAGCAGTGATATGGACGGGGAGGCTGCCAACCACACAAGAGATTCTGGTACCTGACGAGCGAGACACCGGGGCTGGAGGCACGGAGAGAATCTTTCAGAGCCTATCAGTGCAGGAGAGAAAGCGAGGAAGTTTCGGGCCTAAGACAGAAAATTTGCCAGCACGAACGAGGGTCCCCGATTTACCTGTCAACATGCGCTTGGAAAAACACGTTCGCACGCTATATGCTCTGACAGAGCCAGAAAGCCTCTCAACGGCCAATGACGAGAACGCTGTGTCGGAGTTCGACGACCGCCTCAATCGTGCAGAGGGCAAAATCAAGATCCTGGAAAGAATGACTGGTGAAATGGGTTCACAAGAAAATCTGGGACACCCTTCGTTCAATCCATCTGGGCTAGAGCCGAAGGACTGGACGGTCAAGAGGGTAGTAGATGGTGGCATCGAAGATATCGTTAGCCTGCATGTTAGACATTGATCTGCATGTGCAGCATCGTCTTCTCTGGTCTTCTGTGTTACCTCTAGAACTGCTTTATGACCTTTCCACTATCTCCCCGGCACTTGATTGAGTACTCCGCCATCGACCGCAATCAGCTCTCCGTTTACATACATGTTCTTACACAAGAAAATCACCGCTTGTGCCATCTCCTCGTCACTACCCGGCCTTTGCGCAGGCACATGTCCTTTCTCTTGGACCTTTTCCGCCGGCATGTGGGTCTTGTTACTATCATCGCTCTCCTTCATAGTCAATTCGCTCGGGAAGTAGCCCGGAGCTATACTGTTCACCCTTACCTCCGCCTTCTCGAACTCTGCACTCATGAGCTTGCTGAGATGTACAGTGGCTCCTTTTGCCGCGTTGTAAGCAAAATGGCCTTGGCTGTACCTCATAATGCCGCTCATGCTTGAAATGACGATGACCGAAGGCGAGCGTGGAGCATATTTCCCAATAGATGCCTGTAGGAGAGGCAGGAATGCAAGGGTGCTGAAGTAAACTGATGTCACATTGGTTTTCAAGACGCTATCCCAGTCTTCGACCGACTCTCCCTGCCAGATCTTGTCATGCAACTCGTCTGCAGATGTGGAGTCTGGTGGGGCTTTGGGCCCGGAAATGCCTGCGTTTGTTACTGTGTGGCTGGGATTAGTTAAGAAACAGCTAAAAAGACAAGGCGACGAACTGAGCAAATTGAGATATGTCTCCTTTGAGGCTAAGTCTTTAACAAGCTTCTCGAGGTCTGGTTTCGAAGTGACATCACATGGGCCAATACTACAATTGCATTGATCAGCAGCCCTTATCCTCTGAGCTGGCCATACCGCCTTACGGTAGGATCTGTCCTCCTCCTTCCGGGCTATGGGCTCTGGCCGCATTTTCGAGAACTTCCATCCTACGGCCCGTTATGTATACCTTAGCCCCTATATGCCATCAGCTATTGGCAATGATCCCATGTCCTGGACTCTGAAGAGGAACCGTTAGAAGCGAGCGCTTGCGTGGCCATCAAACCGATGCCTGTTCCACCACCAGTGACCTGCATCATTTGCGGGTCAGCTTTCTCTTTGATTTTCATAAGTTTGCGATTTGGCTATTGAGATCTCAAGGCGCATATCAATTACAAGACACTCTTGAGAAGCTTCAAAAGCACCAGAGTCGACTTCGACCCCCTACAAAGGTATGCCGAGCCTCAAGACAAAGGTATTGAGAAGAGGTCAATCGCTCGGAAAGGGTGCATACGAGGCAGACATAATCCTTGACAGAGAAGATATCCTGAATCTTCAGCTGATTCGTGGAGGCCATATTGAAGTGTAGAGAGTGTTATCCTGCGGTATTTAAGTCGATTGTGTTAGAGCCTGGTTAAATGATTATCATGAAAATAGACCGTGCGAGGGTGGTCGGAGATGTTCCCGGGATCTGCATATTTTGAAATGGTTAGTGAGCCGACGTCATCAGAAGCTTTGCTATCACACACGCATTAAGGCGCAAATCTTTATGCAAGGCACATGAGACTGAAAGGAAGGTAGTAAATAAAGCCTTAGGGCTAATTTCAAAGAATCCTCGCATTTTGGTGGAATCATGCCTTCTATTTCAATGTTACCAACTCCTCAGCACTCGTAGGATGTATAGCCACGCAGCTATCAAAGTCTTTTTTCGTCGCACCCATCTTGACTGCAACCCCAAAGCCCTGCAGCATTTCAGAGCAGCCACTCCCCAGAATGTGCAGCCCGACCACCTTCTCCTCAGCCCCGACGCAAACGAGCTTGTAGCTCGAAGGCGCCTTGTCATCTGGCTCCATCATGGCATAGTACATTGCCGTGAAGCTGGTAATGTATACCTTGACTTTGTCGCCATACTTTTCGCGGGCCTCGGGTTCTGTCATTCCTATTGAGCCAACTTCTGGGTGGGCAAAGACGACAGAGGGAATGTTTGTATAATCTAGTTTCGCATTTCTAAAGTCACGGCCACCGAAAAGTCGATTGGCAAGTTGACGTCCTGCCGCTATTGCAACCGGAGTAAGCTCGACCTTGCCGCACACATCTCCAAGGGAGTATATTCCATCGACATTGGTATTCTGATAATCGTCCGCAATGATCTGACCACGCTCGTTTTGTTTGATACCTGCTTTGTCTAAACCCAGGTCTTCGACTTCGGGACTACGGCCTATAGCCCAGAGAAGGCAGTCGACCTCCAGAATACCCGTTTTGGTTTCAGAGTCCGAGTAATATAAGTTTAACCAGCCTCCTTTCTCAGGATGCTTCTCCACCTTGGATTGCGAGGAGTTGCGGTGAATGATGATGCCTCTTGATAATCTCGCGGTCAGCATTGCCTAATGGAAGGTGGACAAGAACACGTCTCGAAATGAGGAATTCCAAGGCACGCCACGAGACTCAATACTTGGTCCAAAAAGGAGGTATGGATGTTGAAAATACGTACTGGCGCTCATATTCGGACACGATCTTCTCTTGAATCATAGGGTCAAAGTTACGCAAGAATTTATCGTGGCGAATGAACAAATGTGTCTCGCTACCGAGGTGGTGGAACATGCCAGCCATTTCCACGGCGATGTAACCTGCACCGACAAGAGCCACCTTCTCCGGCCTCCTTTCCAAGTCGAAGAAACCATCAGAAGTTATACCCAATTCGCTACCTGGAATGTTGGGGGGAATATTTGGGTGGCCGCCTGTGGCCAGCAGAATTTTCTTAGCGCGTATAGTTTCTCTGCTGCCGTTGTCTAGAATTACCTCAGCTTCATTCTTCGAAAGTAGGTGAGCACGGCCGTGAAGCCATTCAACGTTGTCATTTCCTAGATTTTTGGCGTAGATGCCATTCAAACGTTGGACGTAAGCATCACGCTTGTGTTTAAAGGTCTTCCAATCGAAAGGAGCGGTCTCTTCGATTGAGAAGCCGTACGCTTTGGCCTCATGAAGGGTTTCCGCAATTGCGGCAGCGTTCCAGGTGACCTTTTTAGGGACGCAGCTTGACTGCAGTTAGTACTTTCAGAGATTGATTTGATGAGGCACGTGGGTGGTCCAAACCCAACATTGACGCATGTACCCCCCAATCGGTTACTTTCCACTGCAATTGTTTTGGCACCCCATTGTCCACTAGCTCTTCTTGCAGAGGCGAGTCCCCCACTGCCTCCCCCAATAACAAGATAATCACATTCTTTTGTAATAGGAGCCATGACTGTGGAAGAGGCAGCAAAGTGACGGGAGAAGGCGGATAGCCGTGGTAGTACTGCTGTTGCAGCAGTGCAATTGCTGACAGAGCGAAGGAGATTTGAGGGAGACAGCTTGACAGGGTACCTAGTGTATGCGAAGTAGTACCTAGTGAATGCGAAGTAATGAAAGCCGCTCAGTTAGGTGCAGAATGAAATTTCAGTGCGGGCTTTATGCTCGAGAGGCGAAAGAGAATGAGGTGAATGATGGAAGGTAGACGACAAATATGCCCGTAGATGATTCTTCTATATCATAATCATGATGAAATCAATCAATACAAAGTTTGCCCAAATTGTTGGTCCTTGGGTCTCAGTGGCGCCGGTCTCGTTCCGCTGGATTTTGTCCTTCACGTAAGGTACCTTAAAATTTGATTGTGTCCGTCGCTCCGACTTCAGTGCCACAGTTTAATTTATTTAATCATTATTACACAAAGCCAGGAATTTGGAAGATTGGCATTATTTTATCTCAACGGTCAACCCAAATCTTGTGTCGTCTATTTCCTCAACTCAACTTGTCCCCCTCATACATTGATGGACCGATGACTTTGTAACATTAAAGTATGGATGGCGTCGCGGCTATCCTGGCTGCGCTCTTGTACCAACGGCCAGCTCAGCATCTTAGCCCGAGCTGTCGGCGTTAACTCGTCTGGCACCAAACCTATCCTGACCTCTCAGCTGCTAGACCACCTTCCCAAGGGAAGTCTTGCTCCTAAAAAGCTCCCGGACCCTTCACAGGAATCATGCAGGATCCTGAGTATAGACATGGGCATCCGTAACCTTGCATATTGCTGCCTCGTCCTCCCAGGTACTATCCGCTGGACTGCGACAGATATTGGAAAGCCTGTGCTCCAAGATTGGACTCGTATTGCTATCGCTGAAGAGTCGACCAAGTTGAAGCGAGCCGAGCATCTTGGGCCGAAAAGAGCGACGAAAGAAACAGAGCTATCAGGCAAGGTCACAACATCAAGTCCAAAAGAGGCGTTTGATCCAGCAACTTACTCCCAATACGCATATGACCTTGTCACCACTCTCTTAAAAGACCTAAAACCTACGCATATCCTGATCGAACGACAAAGATTCAGATCCATGGGTGGGTCAGCGGTGCAAGAATGGACTCTGCGCGTTAATATGTTTGAGGCTATGATATATGCCGTCCTGAAAACGTATTCTGAGAGGGGTTTTTGGGAGGGGGTTGTGCACCCGATCGCTCCTTCCAAGGTATCAAACTTTTGGATTACCAAAAGGCAGGGTGCTGCTAGAAAGGAGGGACCAGGTTCCAAAAGCGCGAAAACAAAGATCGCAAAGATCAAGTTGGTCAAAGAATGGTTGGAGGATGGTGGTCGCTTTGAATTGAGAAGGGCAGCCGCGCGATTGGGAGAGGCATATTTAAAGAAGATGACAGTAAAAAATGGCAAATCGTCAGTGAAACAGAAGTTGTCAGGATCCGAAGCACGGCATGTTGCGCAGGATGAAGTGGGAAAGCTTGATGATTTGGCTGATTGCTTGCTTCAGGGCATGGCCTGGATCAAGTGGGAGCAGAACCGAAGACTGATCATGGCAAAAGGAGTAGAAGCAATCGCTGCATTGGAGGGAAATTGAGGTTGGCACAATTGGGCATATTATGTAGTGGATATATGCATGCCAATATCCGACGGCTTCTACCTGTCATTGATACAGATCTTGATCCCATCTAGTTGAAGGTCCGAGACCATTGATGCGAGATACTGCCAACCTTCAGGCAGCTGCACCCTTCCCCCTTTTGACCTTTTTGGCCGCAGGGTCTAGTGCCTCTTCCCCAACATCCCGCTTCGTTTTCTTGACCTTGGAGGTAGTGGTCTCTTCGGTCTTTCCTTTGGCCTTCTTCACTCTTTTAGTCTTGACTTCCTCGCTTACAACGACAACGGTACCATTGCCATCTTCGCCCCCAGCCGTCACCAACGATTTTTCCTCTTCCACCTTCTCCCCATTCCCGATCTTCTGTGCTGCATCTCTGACGGGCACTTGGTCAACGGCCTTCAACTCACCAGCCTCAAATTCATACCCGATTTCCTTGGTCTTCTCGTTCTTGGAGGCCCTACGCTTCTTCTCTCCTTCGATTCTTCCAGCCCATTGCTCCCTACTAAGCCCCATCTCGAGCTTTTTCCCCTCAATTTTGTTCCATGGGACAGCTTTGAAGCGCTTGTTGGCGCCCTTCCACATACTTTCATGCAGCTGCTCCTGTGGTATAACCTTGCACTTCAGGATGTGACCGAACATGAGATAATTGTCCATCGTATCAGCGACAATCTTAGCAACTCCAACGGAAGAAAACTCAATAAAAGCGTAGTGTTTGGAAGCACCACTCTTTCGGCTGCGGGACAAGCGGAGACGATTGATGTCGCCGAACTGGGAGAAATATTCCCTCATCTCATGCTCATAGAAGCCATGAGGAATACGCCCTACGTACACCACGCCTGGTCCTTCGTGAGCCTCGATTCTGACATCCCCGAGCTTCTTTACGGTGGTCTCTGTTTGAGGCAGCGGGGGAATCTTCTGGCCTGGTTGAAAGCCTGAGCCTAAAACGATCCCTTCATCGCCGTCACTCTCAAAGCCCGCGAGGAGGGCGGTGGTGTGGTCATCCGGCTCATCGGTGGAGTCATCTTCAGGTTCGGCATTCCCAGATCCTTCATTTACTGCTGTCTTGCCAAATGATTCTGTTACGTCCTCTGCTATGGTCTTGCCCTTACCCTTGGCCTTTTTGACTGAAGTTTTCGCTGACTTCTTTGCGCCCGTTACCCCTCCTGCTGCTTCGTTGGCGCCTCCCATGATCGAAGTCGCTAGGCCGCCAAAGGAAGCTCTTGCGGCGTTGGCTCCTTCAGTTGCTGTTGCTAAGAACTCTCCTACGGTATCTCCGATGGATTTGGACTTGGTGTTCGATTTCTTTTGTTTCTTCTTGGCCGAAGCATGCTCCGACAACGGATCGAGGATTTCAGTTTTCAGAGTCCCGGCATCTGCGCTTGCAGGGGCCTTGCGCTTTCTGGACTTGGACGCTTCAGGGTTTTGTGCTTCAGCAGATTGCGTGAGACTGACGGACTCATCATTCTCCGCGGGTTTAGGATCTTTTGATTTCGCCCCTTTTGTGGTCTTTTCGGCGCCAGTTCTGGCGTCCTTCTTGACCTCATCCGTCGCACCGGCGGGCGTCTCCGCAGTTGAAGCCATAGACTTCGCAGCTTTCTTGGCTTTTTCAGTCCCAACCTTGGCGCCCTTCTTTACAGCACTTCCGACGTTCGCGGCTGAAGTTTTAGCTGGCTCAATCTTGCTCGCTTTCGACTCCATCGCAGGCTTCTTGGCAGTCTTCGCAGCCTTTGGTGCTTGGTCATCAATAGCAGATTGCTTTTCCGCAGCTTCAGCAGCATTCCCTTTCTCTGGTTCTAGCACTGTCTCAAACGGCCCTTCATTCATAGTAACGTCCGGAGCGAAGGTAGAGCTTCCCTGTGCGACACCATCTTTCTCGGCCTTTGATTTCCTGGCTTTCGTCTTCGCTTCGGCCTTGGCAGTCTTTGGAGTGGCGTCGGTTTGGTTCTTTTTCTCTGCAGCTATTTCTTTGGTCGCCTTCTTTGACTTCTTCGAGCTCTCAGGTTTCTCTCCGGCCAAATCGTCTTTAGTAACCTTCGGCTTCCTTGGCCTCTTCTTCTTCTCTACTGCCTTGGTGGTCACCTCACTTGGAGTTCCATCGACTTCTTCCTTCGCCTTCTGTCCCCTTTTGCCTCTCTTCGCTGTAGCGGCTGGCTTTGCTTCAAGTTCGTGGAGTTCTTTGTCCTTGCTAGTAGGCGCTGTCTTTGTCGAATACTTGGGCTTGATGGCCTTTGATTTAGCTGATCTACTCGATGGTTCCGCATCTGCGCCATCATCAAAGTCAAAGAAATCGCCGGCGCGCTTGCGGGATGGTCTTGGTGATGCTACTGTAGCTTCCTCAATGTTGAGATCAGGAGCTTCATGTTTGTCACTAGGCTTCGACTTAGCGGCAAGTTTCGCAGTTCCGTCTACAACTGTTGACACAAGTACGGGTTAGAAGGATCGTTGTCAAAGGTCGATCGGTATAGTACCTAAATTCTTGGGCGGCTTGGCTTTAGGCATGGTCGCAAGCAAAAACCCTGGTCGCGCAAGTAGTGATAGAGCAGGTAGCGCTTTAAGTCTTGAAAGCCTTGCACTATTTTGAAACGGTGGAATCGTTCGTTTTCCCGTAATATGGCGTTTTGTTTTTGTTCTTTGTTTTTTTTTGTTTTTTTGAAAAATTAATGTTGTCTGATGGAAAGGAGATGGTCAGGTCCTCGCGTTGTTTTCCCTCTGGCGCTAAGACCAACTTTTAGCGCGGACGCTAGTCCCGCCCCTCGGTCTGAGATACCTCAAGGTACATACTTTAGTCAGAACAAGAGCTTCCCTCGTACAAGAAATCGAGTCTCAGCTCGTCCCGCAACTTGCTTATAGAGATGGGAAAGAAGAGAAAGCAACTTTCACAAGCGGAAGTCTGGGATGATTCCGCTTTAATCCAGTCTTGGGATGATGCTCTCACAGAATACAAGGTACTTCTTATGTCCAATCACCCGTTGTTTCTTGCTAAGACTCGATATAGCTCTACCATAGTATACATGCGTGCGGTGAGCGTGTCGAAGATGTGATTAGGGACGACGAAACTGAGTCACATGATTTACCTATAACTCAAGACAGCTCTCGCCAAGTAGTCGCTGGCATGCAAAACAATAGCACATCACCAGTGAAGCTGGAAGACAGAGAGCTGGAGGAGGAGCCGGAGAACGCTCAGAGATATCCTAAGGGAGACTCGAAAGAGAACTTTCAAGTAGGGAGGTAGAGAATGAAGCTTAGTGCAGAATTGCTCATCTGTCACTAGGGGTCCTCGACAATCGAACCCGAGCATGAGCATAAGCAACCCCCAGCCAATGCAAGTACTACTGTGGACCAACTAGAAAAGGCAGAGATTCCTAGCGCATTTATCGATGGTGGTACGAGTTTAAATCCAATTGTACTCTTAGCGTATGGGGAAATCTGGCTAACTTTTGAACAGTCCAAGATGAAAACCTCAAGAATCTCATGATGTCTTGGTATTACGCAGGGTATTATACTGGCCTGTACGAAGGGCAGCAACAAGTGCAGAGGCATACGTCTAAGCAAGAAACTTAGAGGGTATCTTCAGATTGAGTTGGACGCAGGACTCGAATCCACACTTTTATTTCGAGAGTTGTGGCCGGAAAGGCTTGGACTTAGGTGATACAGGAAAGCTACGGAGTACTTTCCGTTCAACCTTCGAAGATGGGGGGAAATTCAGCCACGTGTCGGATTGCAAGGTAGACCGGTCGTTGCTTCTTGTGGAATCTGTGCTCACGTTTGCTCAAGTAGGAATTTAGACAGACAAATACAGCAGCTCTAAGAGGAAATCCAAGCTGTTCAATGCTCATCATCATCATCATCCATCTCTGGTCGTGCAACCCTTGTCATCCATGGAGCTCACGAATAGAAGTCGCTCAAAGCAATTCGCCAAAACCCTTCTCTGAGTCAGCCCTGATCAGATTTACCATTCCCTATATGAGTCAGAGAAGTCAATGCCTGACAGTTTAGCTTCATATAACTCACCTCTGGCATGCAAGGCGATCCGTCCGGGTTTTTGACGTAGCGGAATGGCATCTCCGTGCTTTCATGTTCATCGATTTGTAGCTCGGGATAATCTATGTATGAGATGTCCTTCAATGGTACTGCGATCACTGTTCAGCCTCCAGAGCAGATATCTAGGCACGATGTTCTACTGACTCTTCTGTTGTACTACCAGCCGAGTCACACGCACTGCCGTATCTGTGGTCATTTGTAGCGGGCCTAGCCTCCTTCCACTGAAGCCCTTCTTCCGCAGCTCAGATGTCCTGTCTATGCTTGAATTAGTGCCTACGATACACCCTGATAGATCTTCGTTCTTTACCGCGAGGCGGATCATCGCCTAATTCCATTAGTCAACCAAAACCCTCAATTTCAATTACTCTATGTATATCATACCCAAGATTCCACCAAATAAAAAAACATCGAACTTGGTCCCGTCTTCAGGACTCAGCTCAACAGTGGCAGCTGGATCAAGCAAGCAAACTTGTCCCTTGTCCTGTTGAAAAAGCTCCTCTACACCCTTGTGCTCTACTACCAAGCTTTCAAGATTATGAAGCTCTAGTGGCAACGACAGTACTTTGGGGACGGAACTCAAGATGAATATCGCACCAGCCTTGGCAGATTCTTGAGCGATTGATCGATACTCGAGCATTGACCATGGTCCAAGCTCGGGATCCAGATGTTCGACGATATAGCTTGGTATCCTTTTGCCTGAGAGCGTTCCCATCTCTGACTATGCTTTAATGGGACTCAACAGAGCGGCTTCCCAGAATTTAGATGTCCCGATTGTCACCGTCCGCTGCAATTGATTCGTGCTCGAAGACACTGGTGAGCGCATGTATGGAGAAGACCTCAAGATGGCCTTCAAGATTCCAATCAAATAGCTCCGTAGAACACAGAGAAGCGAGGGAAAATGCGTGCGAAAATTGTTTGGTGGGCTTGTGACTGACTAATAAAGGCAGACTCCCTCGGAGGCTAACAAAGAATATCCGCGACAGTGTCTGGTCCCTCGGTCGTCCCCTCACAGCTTCACGTCCCACAAACTCCTGCTTTCACAAAAAGTCCTGCCTTCCATCCTACAAGTCTTGACAATCTCCATTGATACACCTCGTTCCCTTTCACCCTCATTGCCAGCTATTCCGCCGCTCGCTGTATCAAGTCTACCTCTCCCCTCCTCCATCAGTGCCCGTGATTTTTCCCATCAGCTACCTACAACTGGCAAACGATAGTTCTGGAACGGCTCGATTTCGTGTTCGAGGGAATCGCCGACCTTGTCTCTTGCCGTCAACCTTACGCTGTAACAGTCAAGTTTGAAACAAAACGCTATTAAGACCTTTGACGTATCGCGAAACTCACATTGCTCGCCTACCCAGAGTGGGCTTTCCTCTTCTAATACTACTACAGCGAGGCGAGACTTGCTGTTTCTTCAAAGCATAGACTTCACCACCTGTGCGTCTCTCATCATGAACCCTCACCAGAAGAACAAGGTCGATATAAGCGTGAGTGATAATTGATCAATACTCGGCCAAATGAAATGGGCATTACTAATTTTCTGGACAGTCACTCAACGAGGAGGAGCAAAAGGTCTTTCGTCTTTACGGAAAGTTACCTAACAAGAAGGATCTCCTACAGAATAAGCTCAAAGTCAGTTCTCTCCTCCCCCCTTGCTCCCAACCAATGACGCTGATATCTGGATTCGACCAGGAGCGCAAGTACTTCGACTCGGGTGATTATGCACTTTCGAAAGCTGGCAAGGCATCTGAAGGCGGCGTAACTTCCATTGGGAGCCAACATCCACTACCAGAGAACATACCTCACCTGACATCACCTGGCCCTACTAGTGGAAATAATGGTAACGGCAATAGTGCTAGCAGTGCTTCGATTCCTGGGGCATCAAGTGGCAGCCCTGTGAAAGAGAGCAGCTTCTTACAGAGGGAGACGAGTGTGGACGAGGGAAGCGTGCTCAGTCCAAAAAGCCCTGATAAGGGAAGTGCAAGTAGTCAGCCACCAAAGGAGGGGGTGCCCACCCGGTCGCAGCAATGATTTTCGAGCTCTGGTGAAATGGTCACGGACGAATAGCCGAATAAGTGTTGTCTCAACGCTGGCTACGAGTCATGATCTTTGCTATTACTAAATAAGCTCTAGGAAGGGCGAAGTGCTGGGGCTGGTGTTCACGGAGTCATTAGATGCGGAGTACCCACACACAAGGCGACGGTTGGCAACTCTGTTCTATGCTTTTGCAGCTACTTGATCATGCGAATAGCCGTGACAAATCGTGAGAGTCTATACCTCTTGAATGCTCTCCATCATCAAATTTCTCGCTGTGCTTTGCTGGTTCTTGGCTTTCGTCTTTCTTCACAGCTCGGTAGCCGTCTTCGCCATCGCCAGCGCCCCTGCCCTCGTCTTATTGCCACCAATGAAGCCGCTTGCGTGAGCAAAGATACAACCTTGAATTCCACTGACCTCGCACAACTGATCGTCCCTTACCCCTCTCCAATTATCAGGCAAAGGTTTTCTGCTCTCGAAGCTATCTTTGCTTACACTCACGGCCTGCACACGCCAATTTGCACCTTCATGTTCACTTTCGGGATACAGAACGTACAGCACTTTCTCGTCGTCTGGCCTTTCCGCTTCAAGTGTGTACAAGTGATCTTTCCAAGGACAACCTCGAGGGAACAACATTACCCTCCCTTTCGCGTCGTACTCTTTGCGAGCATCATACGTCTGGTGAACGAGCGTGCGTGCGGGCAGCCAAGCACGGTGGTAGTATTGCAATTTCCGTAAGAAACTCGATCCCATAAGGGAGCTCGCTTGTAGAAAGCGTGCATCTTCAGCTTCTTGCGCCTCCTTCGGGTTTTTGGCGGGGAAGGGATCTTCGAAGTTGGCATTGAGATCTCCAACCAAGCTACCCAGGCCTATGCCGCCGTCATAAAATCGTTTCCTGAGATGCTTTGTCTCGGAGGGATCATAGACGGAGATGCCATTGTCGTGCGCATCCAGTGCCTCGATGAAGTCCTCGTAGATCTTTTTCCACAAGATATCTACCTCCTCGCTACCTTCATCGAAACCTGTTTCTAAAGCTATAATTGGCTTGCCGAAGTGCATGTAGACCAAGCCTGCGGAAGACAGCTTGGTTGGACGCGCGGGAAATGTGGTCGTGAAGGTCCGTTGATGATGGTCGTAGCGATTTTGAGCTGGGTGATATTCGCCACCAACATCGACGACAGTGTGACAGGTGGAGAGGAGATTTGAATCACGGGTGCGAATGAGGGCCGATGGATTGTAGGTGGGGAGCATGCGGAGAAGGTGAACGGCAAGGGCTTCGTCGGCGTGGAAATGACCACTAGAGATGTCAGCTTAGAACATGGCCAATTTGTGCAACGTCAGACTTACTTGTGTGTACCTATTAATGGACCCGGATCCATTCTTCGCCTCTTTGCTTCTGCCATTTTGCAGAAGTTGCGTAGCATTCAACAATTGATCGATTCCAAGGCAAGGCAGTGAGGATCAAACACTGTAGACGAGGGTTTGGTATATCGACACAGCGCTCCCAGTCATGGTTAACACGGGATGAAGTGTTGGATCTATGATAAAACAGATTACTATCTATCGAGGTACATACCCCTCAGTCCTCCGTCAATTCTTTTCAACAGAGAGGTACGGAAAGTGCAAGAATGGCAATATCAAGCTTGAACATTAACTTGTAATCATTATTGCTAATGGTTGAAGAATAAGCCTGCTTGAAAGACTGTCACCCAGCTACCTACTTAATTTACAACAGTACTCTATTTCACTCTAGGGTTTTAGGCTGCTTCCGCCCAGCGCTTGTAGGTTGCCCTTTGCCCTATCTGCAGAGTGCAGACGGAGCAAGGATAGAGAAATCGCACGCGACATTCGTTGCATTTGGTGCAGTCCATTGGTCTACTTCAACAAACCTGCTTCAGCCTGCCTCAACCTGCTGCCAAGTGCCAAAACGTTGGACAACACGCAGTCAGGCAGTCAGGCAGTCGGAGCCACGGCCCACACAAAATCTTCCTGACGCCAACTCAAGCATTCACCCAACTTTCCAGACGCATGTTGACTTTAAAGATAATAAATCAACCTCATCCCCCCCTTAAGCGCAAGAAAAGACCTTAGACTTCTACCTCTCCTCAGGCCCACTCATCTGAACAACTCTCACAGCGTCCTGTGCGCGCCTGAGCGCTGTTAGAGCTCATGTGGATCTTGAGAGTATTCTCGTCCGTCGTCTTTTTAACGTCAATTATCCTGAGCATACCATTGGCGTTCGACGTTGGCGGGCGGGCTTGCGGCCTTGCCTTCTCCCTCTCAATCGCTTCCTTTTACTTCTCATACTCCATCCTGCGTTTGGCAACTCCAGACAGGTCACGACATCGATATACATTGGTTCAACTACTCGCTTGGACACAATGGGCCGTGTTGCCCACACTCCTCATATGGTCATTGAACCGTTTCTCAGTCGAGCCTGTCGATAACAGTAGCTGGGTTGAGAGGACATTCAGCGGGAAGAGAGCAAAAGATTCATCAGTATGGGAATGGGTCTTTGGGCCCGATGGCCTGGCAGAGACTATGACTGTAGGAAGCTGGGATAAGATACTCAGATGGTCAACCCCAGTGTTCCAGCTAAGCGAGGGATTCTGCAGCCTTTTGGTCATACAAGCTGCAGGCCAGATCACTAGGTGGCTTGTCAATAGGGGAGGGAGGAGTGACAGCTGGATGGTATGTCTAAACGCCCACCTCTTCCACAATTGTCGGAGCGAACTTGACGACTGCTGTGTAGATCGGCCTGCTTGTCACGTCCGCGTCGATAATTTCAAGCTCAGTCTACTTCCTCTGGAGGGTTACTCGTTTTCCAGAGATTGGAAACGTTGATGCCACTCTTATTGGCATCACAATCACATGCGCCGTTTTCCTCTGCGCTTGGGGGATCGGCAGTGGGAAAGGAAACCCGGTCGAAAGTTCGCTCCTATTCGCATATATCGTCCTGTGTCTCTACCAGATTTTCACTGACTACCAACCCACCAACCCTGTGGAGCCACTACCGCCTCCGGCTCAAGCGGCAGACTTCCCTCCATTCCCGCCAATAATCATGGCTTCGTACACTACCTTAATACAGGCTCTGTCAGTCTTGCCTTCCGCAATACCTGCAGCTTTCAATTTCATCATTGCAGCACTGAGCACCATCACTCCGTCGGTGATCATCTCACTCGCTTATCGCCTGTTCGTTCTCTATGCTTCCACCCGTATCATCCCCGCTGTCCGTGAATCTGGAGCGCGCGCACTATCCCAGGAAGCGTCCCTTGAGGACTCGGATGGTGCAGGCCAGGTTCTCGGGTTGCTCAGCTGGTTCAGCCCCAGCATTCTGATCGCTGTTTACACTAGCCTCCTGATGCAGCACTTTGCATCGACAAGTGGAGACGGCGGTGACGGTGACTGGTGGACCAGTCAAGGGGGTGATGCTGGAGGCAACTTTTGGAGATGGGTCAATATTGCAGCGACCATGGGAATGTATGCCTTGGAGCTGTACCTTGGAAAAGAGGACCTTGACGGAGGATTGACAACACACTGGAAAGCTGATTAAAAGAGTTGCAAGGACTGATAAGCGGTGACCCTATGAACCGACAGAGCCAAAGGTTGGAAGGATATGAGCTTTGTGATAACGATTTATAACGGTTTCCGAAGTCTAGACACCGCTCACTGTTCCGGTCTCTTGCCGGGATTTTCGGATGTATTCTGGCAATCTTGTACCAAAGTCACACCGAACGAAGCCGCCAACACACCATATTAGTACTCGCACATCAGTAATTTTGAATTTTACTTCACTTGCCCCAATGTCTACGATGCGACGATTCTCGAAGCCCTTCTCGCATGACAGAGGCTCAAAGTGTAAAATGAGTTGGTAGTGCTCATCCTCGGAATGAGGAACGTCTGTGTGTATGAGAATGCAGGATCCGGTAAAGAACACATGAAAGATCGTCCATTACCCAAACTTTTAGCATAGTGTACATAGGCGAAAAATGTGCTTACCCAAATACAACTACATTTACGGATAGGCGAAAATTTGGTCTGATGACCACAGTCTTAACTTCATACAGGCCAAGCAAATCTGTACAGGTCAAGCGAACCGGTGTTATTGTTGACAATTAACTTTGCAATTTCCGTACATGTTCTAGCTATCTACAATGACCGTCATCAAATGTCACTCTGAGTGTGGACATGACAAAATCCACATCCCCGTCGCCGGGCTCCCATCTTTGTCTCAATTCGCTCCAGATCTCCAGCATCCTCTGCCGTCCAGCACAGCGTTCAAAGGCTCTGACGGCCCAGACCACCATCCACTTCATCACGCGTACATTCTCTAGCCCTTGATCTGAGGCCTCCAGCATCGATGCCCATACAGCCTCCAGGCGAGGTCGGGTCCAGGAGGTGTAGCGCACGCCACCATGGTATGCAAAACCTTTGAAGAGCTTGGTGAAAATACGTCCATGCATGGGTAATCCCAGATGTTGCATTTCCGCCAAAAGGACAGCAATGCGCCGGATCTCGCCGGTCTGAGAGGCATGGTATTCGACGAACTGGATGTAGGTTTGTGTATCTGGGGCGATGGATTGCTCTTCTTGCAATTGCCGTAGCTTCCCGGGATCTTCTTTGAAGCGCCGCGCTGCCCCATTGAGCAGACGGCCTAGGTCCCGGATCTCTCTCCAATTGCCAAGGGGCAAGTCATGTCCGCTCTGTTTTGTGTGCATTCGCTTCATGCGTTCGTAGACCTGCTCTGCAGCTGCGGGCTCGCCAGCTCGGATCAAGGCTGTGATGACGGTATTCATGACTACTGTGTCCACGATTTCGCCAGCTTCAACATAGTCACGATATGCCTTTCGGACGGCATCGCCATCCCCCCTGAGACCGTGATAAAATATAAAGGCATTGCGAGAATAGCGGTTGAATTTCAGACCCCTGTCCCCCATTTCTTTCAGGATCATTTCCGCAAGCACAAACCTTCCTGCTTTGGCGGCCATATCGAATAGGATGTTGAACGTAACTGTTCGACCTTTAACATTCGCTTCTTGCTCCATCTCCGTCCACGTCCTCAGCGCGTTCTCAACATCTACAGCTGTAATGTGCGTAAGACATTGCCCGCAAAAGGCTATTGCGCTGTTCCATTCTGCGGGGGTCAATGGCATATTTGCCATCTTCATATCGTCTACTACCGAAAGATAGCGCATCTTTGAGGTTCGGCTTTTCTTTTCCAAGACAGAGAGTCGCCGAAAAAGCAAACGACACGTTTCGTCTGAAATATGGGAAACTCCAGGGAATGGCAAAGCCGAGTAAGCTTCGAAGGCTTCTTTATGTGTACAATCGCCCCTTTCCAGTACCTGGGATAGATGAGCCAAAGCTGGTAGAATACTAATTCTTGCTCGTTCATATACTGGTGGTGGCGGCTCTTCCACGCCTCTAACTTCTTCTCGATGTGAAATTTGGTCAATTTCACACTTCAACATGGACGATGCTGATGTGGCTTGTGGTAGCTCGACTAAGGTAGCAGCCTGGGTGCTGTATGATCCCCTATAGTAATCCAGGATGCCCAGGTAGTCGTCTCGAGAGAGAGGCCGTAATTTAGCAGGAGGGGACGGTGGCATAGCAGTGCGATGATGATGCCGTATCTGCCTCCCCGCGTCAAAAGCATTTCTCCGCCGGGCCCTGTGATACATGTAACCGGGGCTCAAGGTGATCGCTTGGGCCAGGCTAGCTCTAGTGTGTTGCCGGCATGAACATGCCTTGGCTAAGGCGTTTATGAAAATGTTGTCGAGCTGTCGGAGAGAAGGGGGAGGGATTGAGGAGGGCGGAGGTGGGTGCTTCCTGGTCGCCGCTTTGATCGGTTGCTCTTTCAAGGTACTCAGCAGCACGAATGTAACGGGCTGTAGGAAGGTGACGACAAAAGTGAGAAGCTGAGGGACCAGAGGTCTCTTGACAGGTTTGACGCGGTTCGAGAATTTCCTCTCCACCGAGGCATTGAAGGAGGCCATGAAGCGTAGAGCATAGCGTCAGTTAGGCATTGGCCACGATGTTAAATGATTTAACGGTTTCTTCTACCCAACGAGCACAGTCAATGGCGACAGAGTTGTCACAGCGGAACTTTCACGTTGGTCGAGGATGCCATGATTAATTGAGTTATTCGGCGGGAGCAGCCGTCTCTGCGCTTCTTCTGCGGTGATACTTGTGTAGGACTTGAACGTGACGAAAGCCCCTCGGGCTAAAAGCAGTGACCGTATCTCTACTTCGCTACTCATTCATCTCTTATCATTTATTTTAGTGGTCCCAGCAATGGGTCGTTACGACTTTCGTCCTTTGCGCGTGCACCAAACCGCGACCCAGCTCCTAAAGGCAGAACGATTATCCAAAACTCCGCCTTGGTACAATGTCGTCGGTTCCATAACGCCTGCTCAGGCTCACGTTCGAATGCAGCCCCTCCCACACCAGAATCGGAAAGGCAGATCAATGACTAAGAAACCGAGTAAGCTATTCCAACCGCAGACGATACACTACGAAGAGGATGCTTTACGGAAAGAGTTCTATAAAGATCATCCGTGGGAGCTCGCAAGACCACGGCTGGTAATCGAAGATGATGGGAAGGACTCTCAGAAGACCGATTGGAGTTGCATAGAGCAACCAGAGAATGCTTTGAGTGGAGAGAGGTGATTAAACCCCGCTGGTCGCTCAGGTCCAATACTAAGTCTTGCAGCGTTGTCCAGCGACAGCTGTGGCTACGGCATAATGTGCCAGATATCACATCGGCCCAAGCATACGACCAGGCAAGGAAAGAGTTCTACGAGTTACGGCTTCAAGAAGACGTGGAGCGGAGGGTAGCAAAAGAGGAAGCAATGTCCACGGGAGCCTACTTTGGCAAGTCTGCGCTAGAGATTGGTATGGAATTGGAAGACAAGGAGTATGAGAGATGGAAGGAATGGGCAACGAAAGAGGTTGCCGTGGCCGATCAAAAACAGGCGGCAATGTATACTGGTGGAGTGGAAAGCGCGGAAATCGCCGCGGATTCTAATCCTGCTGAGTACGAAGCTGCACTTGAGGAAGTCTCTGATCAGATACCAGCTCAAGGTCAGAGTGCTTTGGGCGGTGTTATGATTAGGCCATAGTCCAAGTAACTAGTCTCGTTGCCCAGATGTTACCTTTCAGATCCAATAATTCTTCGCTAGAAGGTGTGTGCGGTCTCAAGAAAATGGAACAGACCAGGGGCAGGACAGGAATGGGGGTTCCGACATCCAATCTCTGTTTGCCAACTTTCACAAGTGCTTGGTTGTTCAAGCTCAAGCGAAGGAGAAAAAGGGGGAGGAAAAAGGGGGGAAAGGGGATTTCAGGATGTACTTTGGGATTTCATGTACTTCAAAGTACCAAGTACAGCACTGTGACTGCAGGTCTGCAGCAGCATCATCAATAACCACCTGGGAATATTTGATATCATTAACGTACTCATTTATTTATTTTGTACATTCATCCTTATTTATGCATTTATTCACACCTATGTACCTTACCTTGCCACACGTAAGGCGCAATGCACGAGGGCACGGCGAGCAACGGGAATGAACGTTAGCAACCGAGCTATCCTTGTCTAGCGCCACGTATGCCGCATGGCATAAGTAGGCATAAATGTAATGTAGAGAGGACTCCCCATTTGTCCTACTCTATCATCAGAAACATCCCTTTCTTTCACTCTGCACGCTCGAGTGCCTGAAAGCATTCGCTACCTCCCACACTATCGTTCCCATGTCGAATGTGACTGTCTTTGTTGCATCGCTCTTTCCCATTGATCCAACAACTCGACAGCCCTCGTCCCTCCACCATTCCGTGTAACAAGGCGACTGCGAATGCTACTATGGTCCGCTCGTGACTGAAGGAAATGTCCGTCGCTTCTTGAAGCATGCCCGAACTCTCTTACACTGGGTAAGCTTCCCCATGCGCGCCTCGCATAAGCTCAGCCTTGTGCTTATTATAGGGAAAGTCATCCCTCAGAACATGATACTTTCGAGCATTTCATGGGTCCTTCGCAAGAATCTTTTCGGGAGAGACCCGACAAGGTGTCAGGCTTGACCACGCGTGAGAGCGTTGAGCTTTTCCAAGAGGCCCATGACAAGGCGGTCGATGAAACACACAATACCCTCCAGCAGTCCTTGACAGGGCCCGAGAATGCTGGAGAAACAGTGAAGCCCAAATTGACCCTTGATCTGAGGAAGAGAAATCTATCACTGATACCGAAGGAGGTCGTTGCCATCATCGGACAAGATGTCGAAAGGTATGAGTCCATCCTTGCCATTACCCTTTGACGCGTGTTTTTCGTCAAGACTGCACCAATATGAGCGGGGTTTTTACAATGAAATTGATGCTGAGACTCGATTGACATAGGCTACAGCTGGCTCACAACCAGCTATCCCAGATTGCTCCTGAATTCACGGGGTGCTCCGCCTTGAGATATCTTAATCTGCGCGATAATCGGTTCAAGGAGGTGCCCAAGGCCGTGAGCTGACAATAAATCACCCGGTCATTCAAGTGAGAAGCTAATAGAAATGAAGATTTTTGGCCTGCCACAATTAGAGATACTTGATTTCAGCAGAAATAAGATTAGTGAAGTTCCGGACAATATTGAGCAGATGAGAGCTTTGCGAGTTTTTTCAATACAACACAACAACATTGGAGATCTCCCTTTCTGCCTTGGAAGTATCAACACGCTTAGGATGTTGAAGTTAACAGGCAATCCTTTGACTCCGAGGCTAAAGCGCATCGTAGATGGCAGCGATCTTTCCCCGGGTCCATCGCCAGCATTTGTCGACAACGAGATCGAGAAAGATACAATGTCGACCAGGAAAGTACTTGAATATTTGAGGACGTTGGCTGCCGCGAAAGATTCTGAAGGCGACTCCAGGTTCGTGTTGTGAAGCGTGATGTTCGCAGACTTGCTTACTGATATCGTGGCAGTGATGGACCTTTGGAGACACCACGTGCTTTATCACGCTTTCCGTTGCAAACCCAGAGATATGGTCAAACCACAAGCGAGTCCGAATCAGCGTCTGAGTTGAGGTCCCCAGGCTTTGTAAAGCCACCTCTACCAACCCGCTCACATCACAGAGTTCCCTCCAGCCAGAACAGCATTTTATACCAGAACGCGGCACTTCGTCGTCCTGGTCTTGCACCTTTGGCATTGGGTAATGAACGCAACCGGAGTAACAGTGAAAGCATTCTACAAGCTACACAAAACACCCGCATCAAGCGCATGGGCATGGTACCCAAGAAGCAGACTGATCTGACAGCACTTGATGAGACACGCGCCAACAGAAACAGCCATCATTTGCGTGGACAAAGCCATGGATCTGCTTTGCGTCAAGGGAGCCGTGCTGGTGATATCAGTCCTTCGAATATGACCTCCTTACATAGCAGTGAGGATCAGCGCGGTATGCTTGGACGTCCTTTATCGAGTCTGCAGCGGCAAAAACAAGATCTTCCTGGAACCAAGATCATCGAAGCTGCAAAGGGAATGTTGTACTCACTGAATCTTGTACACCAGCATCTTGGTATCCTGTTTCCTGTAATGAAGGAGGGGAAGTCGAAACGATCGAGTTTGGAAAGGGTCTTCCACAATGCTGCCATTCGTGTGGAGCATTTGGACCAAGAATTGAGCAAGTGCATGCGTGATGCTGCCCAAGGCGTAAGGTTCACAGACGCGTCAAAGAAGGCTGTGCGCCAGGCTACTCACGCTTGCATCCTGACCCACGAGCCTATTGCACAGCTCACAATTCGCTCCGTTGGACCGCTTGCCCAAGATGCCGACCCGAAATATATTCGGACTTTGATGCTTCTTCTCTATGGAAGCATTAACGAAGTATACAACTCTTATCAGACCGCTGGTAGGGACCGGCCGGCCAAGACGGCTCAAGGGGTTAATGTAAAGGCAGTCACCCAGAACACGGCAAATGTTAGTGATGGAGAGATTTTAGGAAATCGCGACGATTCTGTGACGCCAACTCGAGATCGACCAAAGCCTGAGAGACGTTGGAGGAACGGAAGCAGTATTCAGCAGTTCAGCAGTCATATCGATCTTCACGCAGCGCTCGGTACTCAGACTGCCGTACCGCCGTATCTAAACGGTCGAAGCCGTTCGAATAGTCGCGTCGGAATGCTGCACAGCTCGGCCTCCAGCTCCGTAGTTAGCACACCTCGTTCAGGCGAGTCATTCAGTTCCGCAAGGCTTGCTACTCGTTCCCGCAGCGGAAGTGTCACAATGACGCCAGAACAGGCCCGGCTTGAAAAGGAACAAAGAGTCCAATTCGAGCAGATTTTCGTCATTCTTAAGAAATCTGCTGATCAGGGACTCCAAATCATTCCGCAATTGCAACCTACGTTTAACGATGCCGCAAAAGCTTCTCAAAGACAATACACCCACGAGAAGATCCGTGAGCTGTGGCTAACACTTGTAAACCGCAACCAAACATGCTTGAACATGAGTGAAAAGCTGAAGAAGAGACTATCCATTATCAAGCTCAACGACCCTGATGCACGCAATGCCAGGGATTTCTGGCGGCTTGTCAAAGACTTCGTTGACTCCTACAGCAGCCTTCTGGCGTCTCTTAGAGAAGCGAGACTCCTCAATCTTGTGCCTAGCGATATGAGACATCAAGTTCGTCCCGTTCACAAGTCTGCGACCGAAGCAGCTACTTTAATCACAAACTCGCCTTGGAATCGCCTCACATTTGAAGTTGAGCCTCGATCTCAGCCTCCGTCGCGAGTGCAGACACCGGCTCCGAACGGATATCAAGCTCATCGCACACGAGGGTCTGGGGGCTCGAATGCGGCTTCAAGCATTAGCCCGTACACCCCAAGTGTTCCTGCTACACCCTTGTCAGCTGCGTTAGGCCCGGCTGCTCAAGCCACGGTGCCGGCAACGCCTGCGAGTGCTTCTTTGAACCGATCTTTCGAGGGTGACGTGTTTCAGCGGGCTGATTCACTACTCAGTTTGCAGAATACAATGTACTCTCGCCGATAGGACGGAACTTTTGAGGATTTGTTGCGCATCCATGATGTCTGTGTATGGTATTTTAGGGAAATAGCAGCCAGCGAGCTTCTTCAGTGGCGGTTCTACTGTCAGTTTACCGCAATGGGCTTTGGTTCCTTTTGCATGATTTAGCGTTGGAGCTGGAGCATTGGGATCTCTGGAAAGATACCTTGTCCTTCACCTGGGACTGCGTCTGACATATCTGCTACCATGACCATTACTGCTGATAAGCACTCTACACTTGAGATTGTACATAAAGTCAGTGCCAGCTAGCGGCCCTTGATCGCAAAGGGCCCCAGCTATCAAGTAAACATCTTCAATCACGACGCGGAAACATCGCCAGAATAATAATCATTCTCTCCATCGCGTTCCCTTTAACACCTCGCTCCATCTCCCCGCCTCTTCCAAATCAAACTTGAATTCCCCGAGATCCAAACACTCATTCGCCAAATCCGAGTGTGCCTTCGACCCCATCTTTAGTCACGGCAACGCTCTCTCCTTTCTCAACAGTATCCGCTCTCCAGTCATCGTGTACAATATCGTACCTTCCATAGCTGGAAGGTACGGCCAGCGCATAGGAAGTGAAAATCCCTTATGTGATCGCGAATATAGCGTTAGTATAGGATTCGGCGTGTCCAAGTGTGCTACGCCGACGGGATTCTTGACCATCATGATCGCTATTCTCGTTCGCTTCGATTGGAACAGTTGGCTCATTGCGAATTGTCATCGTCCCCATAGGTTGCGTGCTTGAGTCAAAATTTCGGATCTTATGACGGTGAAAATGGTTGGGCAGGCAGGAGCAGCATCCTATCATTCGGCACTTGTCATGGCCAGGGACCTATGCACAATACATTGATTGGACAAAGCTGACACAATGTAGTCATTATCAGTCCTTTTCACCATAAATAAAGGCTTATGCAGACGGTCCACCGTGCCAGATGTGCTAGGACGTAAGCCCAGTATCTCACTCTCAAATGCAACGCCCGCTATGAACAAAAAGGGACAGCGTCATGCCTAGTGCGCCGATACCTCAATATACATCATGCTCCGAAATCCCTTTGACCACAAGTCAAACCAGCATGGTCAACACTTCTATTTCCCAATTGCATTAATAGCAGTCCCTCGGCTATTACCACGGTCCAACACGTACAGGCAAATTCTTGCCGTAGGTTCCGGCCAACAGCTCCTGCCTCACAGTGTTCAAACCATCCCCTCGGTTTCCGTGCTGCTGGGTTTGAGGCTGACCGCCCATCCACCCAATATTTGCGCTGAGCTCATTCACAGCATCCTGAAGCTTCCCATTCGCTTGTTGATTGTGCTTTGCTAGCTTCTGATCCCATCCTCCATATTGAAGTTGCATGCCTCCTGCTCTCTTGGCGGCTTCCCTGATAGCTAATGCCCAAGCTCCAGAGATCTCTTCGTAAGCATTTTGCTTGTGTAGACTGTTCTGAAAAGAGGACCAGTCCGGTAGTCTATGAATGATGTCTGTTGCTCCATCGAGAAAGGTGAGGGACTGGGATGTCTGGGTTTCGTTCGGTGGTAGGAAATGGGGCGTGAAATCGGCGAGTGCGTCGAGAAGAGCCATGAGGGATTCTCGCACGCGATTGTAAGCATAGTCCGACGATGAGTCACCACCGAAGGGAAACGAGGCCTGTAAAGCGGACTCGTAGTCCTTGAGGACGTTGAGAGCTGATGACACGCTAGGCCTTGGAGCTGCATTTTCGACTTCAGAGCCTATCCCAGGATGTCTTGTGCATATAGATTGTAGAACAGCTCGTAATGAGTCGGCATCTAACGTCTCCAAAAGTCTGGGCAAGGCTAGTGGTCTGCCGACGGGACCTGATCTGGATCTCTTGGCGAGTCGATGGGCGGGTAGTGAGCGCGTAGTCGGGGCAGGAGAGTTGGAAGGAGAAAAGGACATTCTATCTTCGACTTGAGGCTCATCGTCTTCGGCTTTTCGTTTCCGGCTGACAGAGCCGGCGGGAGGGTAAGAGGACACTGTTATCCAGTCAGCACGTTGTCCAGCTCGAGTAGTCATTGAAATGGGCGGACTTGAGCGAGAGGGTGAGAGACGTGGATTTGACAGGTGATGCGGAGGTGGCGGTGTAGCAAGAACATTCATAGTTGCAAAATGGTTGGAAAAGTATGGATTATGGAAGATGTTGCGAGGAAGGAAGGAAGAAGGAAGAAGGAGGAAGGAGGAAGGAGGAAGGAGGAGGAGATGCGGGGGGGATTGATAGAGACTCGTGGACGGAAAGTGTCGAAGGCCAAGGTCGATCAGGGTAAAAACCCTGTCTTGGCGTGGGATTAAGACATGGACAAGCGAGGGAACTCACACTCACGATCCCACTCACGATCCCACTCACGACACTTTACTTTGCTTCATGCAATCATGAATAATGCGGTACACACTCGTTCAGCATGGCCATCACTACTGTTCAAAATACATATTCACGCTACGTATATGCCACTTCCTACCGGTATATTAAGCAGACCCAATATTTCAGATCAACACCTTACCTACAGCTTCACTACATTCGGGGTATAGGACCACAAATTCGTAGGGGAGATTGTGGGCCAAAGGCCGTCTACCCACGTGCTTAGCATTCCTGCCACTCTGTGGTCTCCCGTAGAGGCAAGTCTTTGTTGGGGGCTGCTTTCTTCACATTAAGCTGCCATTTTAGATGCGTCATCCGCTATGCTCGAAATGCCCACAAACACACCTGGTGTAGGGCTAGGCGCCCTGCTAAGCACCATGCTGAGATAACCAAACATACAGACACTGTCAGTGCAGTTGGAGATATTCCAGCACTTCATAAATACAGCGACTGTGCCGCAACTATGTCTCTCCTGACTTTTGTCAATGACTCCTCAAATTTCTTCTCCAAGTCGTCACTACCCATCACCTTGGCAGCTTGCGCCATTTGTCTCAGGAGCTCCTCAAGTCTCCTGAAGAGACGGATTAGGCTGCCTTCATACACATCAGTCATTTTACATATCTCTGCAAATGATTTTCCCTGTGCCCATGCAAAAACAACTTCCATAAGCTGCCATTTGAATAAAGCCAAGTACTCATCCTCAACTAGTCGCATCTTGCTCTCAAGGGATACTTTTGCTATTGTTCTTGCTTTGGCTTGAATTTCTCGGAACGGCTTGGCAAGATCTTCTTTCAGCGCAGGCGCATCGGACTTTTCCTCAAAAATGAAACAGCTCAATACGGCCGCGCACATTTCAGGCGAAAGTTCGTTAAAAAAGCGATCGAACAGGAGTTCACTAAGGAGAAGTTCATCACCAGTACTGATCTCGCAGGCGACACGAGCTTTGAGCTGGACAACTTCCGCATCATTAATAAATCCGAAGCGGCGGAGGACCCTCTTCCGGCATTTCAACTCGTCAAGTTGCATAATGGAAAGAGCAGCAGTAATCTGCTTTTTGACGCTCTTGATCTTGTCCGACATTCCGACTTTTTCTGCATATTGATTGTAGATCTCTGGAAGACGCGGAGAATTATGTAGCGGATTAGCAAGAAGGTGAGACTCAAGTACTTCAATTTTCTGTGATCCGTTAGTATGATACTACTATCCCATGCATAGAGAACGCACCCTAAGCGTGTTTTTGAACGAAGTATCTGTGATGCCCATATTCTCGATGGGGTCAAGCACAGCTATCCCATCGGGGAACCTTCGCTTCACCTCATCAATGGACTTCCTCGCAGTACTCCGCTGATCGGCCGACTTCAGATCCGCGGGCAAGAAAATTCGAACGTGACCAATGGATTCGACGCACGATAATAAGATCGGCACGACTTCCATCTTTGACTTCTCCCCTTCAAGTGCTGGCTGAACTCCTTGCGGCAGATCCTGGTGAGTTCGCGTGCCATTTGATGAGATGTCTGCTACTTGCAAGAGTACGTCTAGAATATAGGACTGCTGCGGTGTAATGTCTTCGGCCTTCTGATCCTTACTAGGTTTCCTTGGGGTAAAGTTGACAACGGCGCCCCAGCCAAAATCATTGTCGTTGTGCTTTATTCTTACGAGGCGACCAGATTGCATAAATTGCAAGCAATAATTAGGATGATTGATGACATCCCGCATGTCTTTTGAGTGCACGTCCAACTGTTTTCGCAAGTCGTAGTATTCTTGAATTATCCCCTCGTCAACGATTTGCATGTTTGACCACTGCGTCTCCAGATCGTGCAGCTCTTTCTCAAGCCCTGATACACTTGCGGTATTCTGAAATTGGTAAAAGCATCGCTCAAGCATGAATTCGGGAGATATTCCTTCGACCCTCATCAAGTTCAGGATCATGTTGTATCCGAGATAAAATGCCGAGTTCAGCTTGTCTTGCTCGCCGCGAACAATATCTTTTGCAATGGCAGGCTCCATCTTCTCGTCGATCATCATAATAACGATTCCTCGATCATCAAGACCACGTCGACCAGCTCGCCCTGACATTTGGACAAACTCTGAGGGGCTTACCCATCGCTGTGAGACCCCATCAAATTTGCGAACACTCGTGAATACCACAGTCTTTGCAGGCATGTTCAGACCGATCGAAAATGTTTCTGTTGCAAAGAGTACCTTAATTAGTCCTTCCTGGAAAAGTATTTCGATTGTCTCCTTTAGTATGGGTAGTAGTCCTGAATGGTGAATTCCAATTCCGCGCTTCAGTAAAGGAAGGATGTTCTGGATCTGGGGTAATTGCTTGTCTTCTTCCGTCAGCATCTCCAAAGCGCTATTGAAGACCTTTTCGACCATGTCTTTCTCAGATTTCTCGTTGAAAGTAAGATTGCTCATCTGAAGGGCATACGCTTCGCACAAATTCTTACTGAAGCTGAAGACTATGACGGGATTATAACTCTTCATCATTATCATCTTTACAATTTTGTAGATGTCGGATGGGCCTTTCGTTCCACCCTTGTTCAGCCTCTTGTCCTTGCCCTTGCCTTTCCGCCTTGCCATTGCATCTGCAGGGTCATCTCCTTGCTTGTCCGCTATAGTCGTCATAGCTTTGTTGAAGTTGTCTTCGCGAAATACACCCTTTTCGTCAACTATTAAGTGTATCCCATCCGCTCCAGCTGGGAAGAAGTAATGCTGTAGAGGAGTAGGGCGAAAGTCGGTGTAAACGACGTGGACGGGCTGACCGTGTGTCTTGGTAATCCACTCTGCAAACTGCATGGCATTCGGTATCGTGGCGGAGAGAAAGACGTAGCGGACTTTATCTGGTAAAAGTATGATGGTCTCCTCCCACACCACACCACGGGCCTTGTCCCGCAGGTAGTGAATTTCGTCGAATACAACCCATGCCACTTCTCGCATGATTTCAGAGCCTCTGTAAAGCATGGATCGAAGAATCTCCGTAGTCATCACCAAGCATGTCGCCGTTGGATTGATAGTCACATCCCCAGTCATTAAGCCTACGTCCCCGAATTCTGCCACAAATTCTCGGTACTTTTGATTGCTCAAGGCTTTGATAGGACTCGTGTAAATGACCCTTTGATTATTCTTCAAGCTTTGTGCAATTGCATACTCTGCAACCACGGTCTTTCCAGCACTGGTGTGAGCAGACACCAACACACTCTCCCCTCGTTCGATCGACGCGATAGACACTTGTTGAAAAGGATCCAGCGTGAATGGCCATGTACGTGCTGGTGTCTCTGGCGCTTTATGTTCTGAAATGGGTACATAGTCATAGTCTGGGGGTAGAGCAACCTGATGTCTGACTTGATGAGACAAGACGACCGCAGTCCCCTCCTTTGCTGCCTGAAGCCCGGCGGATGCAGCCACTTCTCTTGATTGCTCTGTCTCGAACGTGTCTGTAACCAGGGGTTCTGCTTCGACCTCCCTCCGCTGTCGCTTAGCCTCTGGCTGGCTGTCTCCATTCGGTTGTTTTGTGGACTTGTCATACTCTCCAGGCTCCTCGCCGCCATTAATACTGCCATCGATGTCTTTGGCCTCTCCACTGGCCAGTCTCTTCTTGCTCTTGTCTTTGCGGGACTTTTGCTTGCCATTTAAAGGTTTTCCACCAGGTGACTGCTGGTCAAAAACATCAAAGAGTTCCTCCATTTCCGCAGATAGAAAGCGATGGCAGGGCAGGTTCAAGGGATTCAAGGATCTTGAATAATAACAAGATGGTCGCTTGCATCGGATTCCCAACTTTTGCAGTGTTGGTCTAGTGCGCAATAATTGCGCCGAAGAATCGCCGTTCTAGATTTTTGTTCAACTCGGCAAAAAGTTTCAGTCGACAGCCTCACAACTACTTACAAGCCTCGACAAGAGGTAACAACTAACAAGTTTGTATTGCCTGCTCTCCCTCCTCTCTTAATCTTCCAGAAATGGCAGACGAGGAGCGAAGAAGTTCAAAACGCTCTAGATTTGACCAGACAGAGCCTGAAGTGAAACGTATCTCACGTTTTGATAGACGCTCGCGTTCTCCTACTAGCAGAACTTCGGAAACACGACGGAGTCGCAGTCCTTTGCCTCCCAAAACACCATTTAGCCCTGGAGCAGAAAACAGAAAAACCCCTCTTGACCCAGCTGCTGCAGCCGGTAAGCCCGACTATCTTCATTGGTTAACGGCGGAGAATTAATTCTTCACTTAGCGGCCGCCGCAGCTCGAATCAATGCCTCGATACAAGCCAAGAAAGGAATACAGCACGTCGATGTTCCTCCGATCCGTGCAGTGAGCTTCCGCTCATCTCAGGAATTCACACGTTCTCTAACTAACAGTTTCTCAGACAGAAAGCCCCGTAGCCAAAGCATCCTCACCCAACCCAAACGCTGGCTCGAGCACGAGCAACATCAACGGCGACATGTACATTGCAGATGGAGACTATATCAAGGACATTGAGGTCAATGATCTACGAAATCGATATACGCTGACCAAGGGCTCAACACAGAAAATGGTAATTATTCTTGTCATATCCACTGATACTCCCAGGTGCAGCCGTTCAGAAAGTCATGTCACGTTTATGCGGTTCTATATTCCTATGCATCACCTTGTGTGGGAGACTGCTTGAAGCTTACATTAGGCTGATCTAGCACTCTGCAACCCCTCTTTGGCATCTGCTGACCTCCACTGCGTGACATCTAGATTAAAGAAGAGACTGGCGCCGGTACGCTATACCTGACAATCGCAGAATTTTAAAGTACAGAAGCTCATAGTGTAAAGATGTCACCACCCGAGGAAACTATTATCCCGATAAGAGCATGGCCACTGCTGCGGTAAGTTTCTATCTTTTGGCGTTGAATTCGAGTACTAATCCCAGCAGAATCCGCCTCTATACCTTCACATAACTAGCACTTCAAAAGACGGTCTTGAGAAAGCGGTGGAGAAGGTCAATGAACTCATGAAACAAGAGCTGCCAAATCTCGTGGACGAGAGACGTTTTAGACGCAGAGAGCCAGATCAAGTTGAGCGTGATGAGTTTGGACGAGTAAGCCTATATATACGTTTTTCTGGGCAAGCTAACAACCTCCAGCGCAAATGGCCAGAAGAGCGCATTCCCATTGATCTTGAGCCAATTCCTGGCTTCAACCTCAGGGCACAGGTCGTAGGTCACGGTGGTGCTTATGTCAAGCATATCCAGCAAGAAACTCGCTGTCGTGTTCAAATCAAAGGTCGCAACTCTGGCTTCATGGAGCACGGCACAAATCGAGAGAGTGATGAACCCATGTACCTCCATGTTGCGTAGGCTCCCCATGTACTGAAACCCAAAAAGGTCCCTCACTGATGATCATTAGTGGACCTGATCCCGCTGAAGTCCAGCACGCAAAAGACCTCTGCGAATCACTACTTGAGAACGTCAAAGAGCAGTACGCTCGCTTCAAAGAAAATCCACCCCAACAGCGCGGTTACGGCTACCAGCAAGGAGGCGATCGTCAAGGTTATGGAGGTGGTGGCTACGGGTCATATGGAGGAGCGCAGTCTCCCCTGGCCGCTGCGACCCCAGCGACGCCCGGTCCTCCAGGAGCCAGTAGTCCCACGGATTACGCTGCTAACTACGCCCAATATTACGGCGGCCAAGATCCTTATGCTGCTTATGGTGGCTATCAGAACTATGTGGCATACTATCAGTACTACCAGCAACAAGCCGCTCAACAGCCAGGCGTTCCCGGTTCCGCTCCGCCTGCCCCTCCGAATGATGATGCTCCTCCCCCGCCACCACCGCCCAGTGGGTCTCCTCCCACTGCAAATGGAGGCTATAATTCGGTAAGTTGAACACGCCCTTGCAAGTACGCTCAGATGAGCCTGGGATGAACAAGCTGCTGATGATGATGGAACAGGTTCCCCCGCCACCAGGCATGTGAATTGCCGAGGACGTGTAGTAGGTGGAGGTTGAGCAGGCAAAGTTGCATCGCCATTCCATGTGGCTTCAATCTAACCGCCTCCGTTTACCGAATTGAGGCGAGTCCTAGCGAACGGGAGGAATATGAGAGACTTTAGAGCGCCGTTTGCGTAATAAAGAGAGTTGATCAGGGCTGAAGTCCTGATAAAGGTGGACCCGTTTGTATCTTAATATGCACGCAATGCAATACAATACAGTTTCGCTCAAAAGTTCAGCGTAAGCCAGCTCAATTGTGGAGTACGCCGTGACCTTTCCTATCTTTCGTTAAGAAGGTCTAATCATACTCATCTCCGTAGAAATCCTCACGCTGCCTCTGAGTAGAGACCCATTCCTCGCTCGCGAGCCCCTCACTCTTCATTTTTTTCAAACCCTGTCCTTCCATGCAAACGTCACAACCCTGATTGCACGGTTCAACGTCCGCCTCCCCGAAGAAGTCGCCAACAATGACATGTCGACACCGATCCGTTTGCTCGCAATACTTGACCAGCGCTTGGAACGATTCGGCTCGAGATTTGAGCTGGGTCTTTTTCTGCTTAGCTGCGCCGCCTCCGCCGCCTCCGCTGCCATCGCGTTGCCCATTGCCGCCATCATCTCGTGCGATACGATACCCTATTCGATCGCGGTCCTCCCTCGAGTAGAAAAGCAGACACCTGGCCACTCGTCCATCTCTGCCTGCCCGCCCAGCTTCTTGGTAATAGCCCTCGAAACTCTTCGGCAAGCTCCAATGCACTACAAACCTCACATCCTGCTTGTCGATACCCATCCCAAATGCCGTGGTAGCAACTATGATGTCGTAGCCTGGAGTACTGGCGATCCATTTGTTCTGACATTCGTTGCGTTCATGATTGGAGAGCCCTGCGTGATAGGGCGCCGCGCCGATATTATGTTCGCGCAAGCGGGCAGAAAGTGTATCACAGTCAGAGCGGTAGGTGACATAGATTATACCAGAGATAGCTTCGGAGCGCTGGTTATTGGCCGAGCTTTCTTTGGATATCTCCTGGGAGCGGGTGGGATCGTTGGCGCGACGAGCGTAGATTTTCTGGAGCCAGGAAAGTAGCCAGGAAAAGCGATTATCAGACTCGTCAGAGGTGAAACGGACCTCGTAGACGAGGTTGTGCCGGATGGTTGAAGCAACAAATATCTTGGTGTCCGCAGGGTCGAGTCCAAGTGTTTTGATAATGTCGGCGCGAACAAACGGCGGGGCGGTGGCTGTGAGGCAAATGATAGGAGTAGTAGGGTAGGCAAGACGAAAATGTGACAGGTGGCAATACGCTGGGCGGAAATCATGTCCCCATTCAGAGATACAATGAGCTTCATCGATCGCGATACGAGAAAGCTCCCCTTGCCTGTAAATTGTTTCAAGAGTTCGACGGAACGTTTCCGTAAGCACCAATTCTGGTGTGACGTAGAGGAGACGAGTCTTTGGGTGACCTATTTTTTTCAACCATTAGCTGGAAATATTGAATGGCATTGATCCTGCATACCACAGCAGAGGTCTTTCGTCGTGTCCCTGCGATCTGCAGAGAGCGTACTGGAGTTTATAGTCGCCACTGGTATATCCGCGGCACGCAACGCCGCGACTTGGTTGTTCATTAGAGCTAGCAGGGGTGATACCACGATGGTGATGCCGTGGTCGATCATAGCAGGCAATTGGAAGCATAGACTCTTCCTAATGACCACGTCAATAAGCCTAGGACAACAGGCCGAGGAGAAAATTACCCAAAGGAAGTAGCTGATTTCAACCGTAAGATGGTTGCGTGCCTGTCCAGATCTCGATGAAGAATGCTCACCAGCCTGAACGAAAACGTCATGTCCTTCTAATGCCGCTGTGATAATCTCACGCTGATATGGTCTAACATTCCGTCAAGGAAAGCAAAGGCGCTTGGAGGAGAGAGGGCGTAACAAGTACCTAAAGTTGGCTTTACCAAACACTCTTCGCAAAGTGAAATCGGGGTCGGCAAGGGGTTTTTTGCCTGTATGTTTAGACATACTGAAAGGAAATGATCTTTCAGTGCAAGGCGCAAGGATCAGTCGTGCAAATGGAGGCTTCAAACAATTTGGAGAATGATGAATCGAAAGTGTCAGACTCCAATACGCATCCCAGACAGATTGGCGATTACACAAAGCACTACGAGCCGTGCGGTAATCTTGAGAGGTCCAAGGAAGTAGACCATGATGACTAGTTTTTCTTGAGACAACGAGGTCTTCGAGGCTACTTGACCCTTTGACGAATACTGTCCTAATAAACACGCTGCGACTTTCACTTTAGAGCAAGGTACGCGACATCTACTACTTATTTTAGAGTAAGCGCTGCTCGCGCTTGTCGCGCTTGCTAGAGTAGTCCAAAAGAATCTTCCCAAATTCGCTGTCACACTTCTGTCAATTTTGTTCACGGACCACAAATATACTATCAACTAAAAAAAATACCTTTTTACTCACATTCTGGGCGCTCTGACTCCCTCCCATTGCGGACACTCGACCCAGCGCCATGGCTCGTGGCAACCAGCGTGACAAAGCTCGTGTAAGCCGCTCAAAACAACCAGACCCCCTAGATCCTCTGCTTACCCTCACACAGGAGAAGACCCAAAAGGAAGCAAGTGCGCAGAAGAAGAAGAACACGGTCAGTTGCTTTTGATCCAGGACCTATCCGACGCTCTTTTCCCATATTTCCTTTCCTTACCTTTCCTTTGCGAATCCCTGTCAAGGAGACACAGACTGATATAGCCATCGCGGACCGCAGCAATCGGGCACCGAGTTCCAGCGTACGAAAGAGCAGCAGGCGGCAATAATGCGTCAGAAACAGGCTGAAGGTATGTCAGAGTGGTAATTGGGGGATCCATGCATTCTCCTCGCAATGCGGCGAAAGATAATAGGATGGAAGAAAGATTAAGGCTGATGGACCTGCAGCTTTTGCGAAAAAGGAAGGTGGCGCCGCTGCTGGTAATGCGAAAAAATGAAGTGCGACAAGATGGTGTTGCAAAAGGCTGGTGACAGTGCGAGATGGAGGGCGGATAATGGTAGATCATAAGGTTGCTTGCGGCTGTGGATAAATCGTGTGTTCTTACGAGACAAAGCTTAGATGATTGATGGAGCCTAGATCGCTTTGGGATGGGTTTTGAAGAAATTCTTCCAATTTGAGTTCTACGCCCAAAGAAGTGGTGGACCGTAAGCACGGTGTGATGAATCCAGTAAAATTTCCTACAAAAGGCTAATTCGTTATTATGTGTTGATATATGTTACATCGTCTGTCAAGTAATGTCCACTGCATGTTCATGGATCCCAATGATCTTCCGTGTCTTCTGTCCATCCAAGGGTTCTCAAGCCTTTCAGCCGCCATACACCTACAAGTCAACAGTATCCCTCGGCAGCTCATCAGATTCGCTGACTTCGCCGCAATGCGAGCTTCCCTCGCCATCTTGACCCTCCTCGACAGGAATTTCATGACCCAACGGTCTGCCTACAACGTGGACCGGTCGCTCATAAAGTATGGGTCCCCAAACCCGCCAGTGAAGCTCGGCAATGTGCGAGATACGCTTGGCAATATGGACTAGACCCTCGGCCTCACTTTGGACGGAGAAATTCCGTTGCTGGGGGAACAGGCGCCTCATGAGTTGTGCAGAGGTGAGCGTATCTCCCGCGCACACCTCGTCGACTTTGTCCCCCAGTTCTGTGACGAGAGAACTCCGCAGGACTCTGAAGACCTGCTCTGTCGGGTCGCAACAGCGACGCAAATAATCTTCTGCAAAATCCAGGTTTTTGGATATAGGTAGCTTGCTATTGCTACAGACTGTGTATGCTGCTCTGACGATTTCTAGAGCGACAGGCTTCCTCATTTGCCAGTAATCATACTGCAGCTCTTGGCCCGATATCAAGGTAGCCACTTTAGAGAACAAGTCGGCGTATGACGCTTGTGATATTTTACCCGTCCAGCCAAGGACCGTTAGTGTTTGGGTCAAGGTTCGTCGGCATGCCGCTTGGTAGACCAGAAATTGGAAGTCAGATTGTAGTATTCGAAGGCGATCGTAATCGAGAATTAATGTTGGAGGGAAGTGCAAATGATAGAAACCGATAGCGTCCTTAAGGGCCTTTGCAAAAATCCACGATCCTGGGCGGGATTCTTGGTCAGCTTCTTGAAGATCGTGGAACCATGTCCGGGCTCCCATCATGTCCCATCCATCTGCTATCAGACGGAGAAAGACAGTTTGCTCGTATGTGATGGTGCGTTCGACCCAAGCCAAGCGCAATTTTCGTATGGCATAATTGGTACCATCCTGGAACAGACATTAGTGGTCAAAGTCATTGAACCTGAATGAAGGGCAGCTTACCATACTCATTCCACGAAAAACTTCGAACATAGTAATAAGACCATGGACAATACTATCTATATTTGCGTTCTCCACACCCAGTCGTATTGCTGAGGCCATTGTCTCAAGCATACAATCTCGCGTTGGTGAACAGAAGCGTCTTAGGTAGTTGCTGAGCCAGTCACTGAGAGCGATGAGGTCGCATATTCCATGCTCTAATTGCTGCACCAGTAGCCTGACGTCGAGGACTGCTTCTACCATGGGCCACTGTTCAGAAGGCAGCAAATGCTTCAATATGTCTCGAATAGCTCCGAACAATCGAGGAAGCCTTAGGAGTGCCCTCTGTGGACAGCTTTGGACTCCCGGCCCAAGCAACTGGATGCACAAAGTGTGACTTGAAGGGCTATCACCAATGCTCTGGTAATGCTCTAACCACGATGCGATCTCGGCTGCCAAAGCGTGCCAATAGCGTCGTTCTCGCCCTCGTCTTTCCTCGGCTTGCGGGCATTGTGTATTGACTCGGAATTGAATCTCAGGATTGAAATTCAGGTCGTGCCTAAAGATTAGGCTGTTTTCTAGTCGTGGAATGTCTAATTCGCTCAAAATTTCTCGGGTGACAGGAGGGTCGAGACTGACGAAGCTGATATCTGAGGAATGATTTGTGCTGCTAGCCAGTAGACGAGACGGCTCCTGTGCCGGCAACACCGGGTGCTCCCAACTGGCCCCGCTAGATGAGAGGTGCGAATCCGAGGGCAGCGCTGGCATTGAACGTCTTGATTTCCTGGGATGTTCGGCGTTGGCATTCTTGAATGATGCCTCCGTGGGGCATGAATCCACCAAACTTGGTCTACTATATGTCGTCTGTTCCCGAGTGCACACGTGAGGTTGGGGGAGCGATTTGGACGGCCGCAAGTTTTCACTCATGATATCTGGGACGTATTCGCCGGGTTCTTTCGATATTGCCGTTTTTTGATTTAACAGAGATTAAGAATACCCTCGGTAAAAGTAGTCAAAATAATAAACTGTTTGGAGATGGGAAAATGCAATGAACAATTTGCCTGGGGCGTTTGCTAGAATTTGCTGGCATTCACAGGACATAGATCAAAACATGGCTCGTCAAGTCTGACGCAGCGCCTTTTATGTGAAAGCAACAGTTTGCCACGCTTGGAGCAGGTGGAAACTTTTGGACAAAGTGCAATCAATGAATCCACAAAGAGACCTACACACCATCTTTGCAGACAAGCAGATTATGGAGTTGAGCTCATTATGTCGGTATCACACCCACGGAAGCGAGGAAATTTCTGAACAGGGCGTGCTTTTCAGCTGGCTTTAGCAAGGAAACAGCTTGCAAATAGTGAGGCTCAGCAAAATGAAGATTTGGCATATTGCATTGGCAGAGGAATTACCTATTTGGTCTAGCCAAAAGACCGCGAACAGTGCGCCCAATGAGCATGGCACAGATCAGCAAGCAGGCTTTAGGATTCAGTCGAACCAAGTGGTGCCGATGACAGACGTTTACCAGGTACACGGAAGAACATGCAGCAGAGTCGTAGAATTTTCGGCAACTAACATTTCCAACTTGACGAGTCGGGACAGAACGGCTTTGACGATTACGGCGGATTCGACGACTTGCCACTGAGTACCAACTATAGCAGGCGCTCGAGTGAAGCCTTGTCCAGAAACCCACTTTGGCGAGATGAAAGACGGATGCAGAGCCAAATATGACCCGGGCAGACGGTCAGGTTGGATCCAATCAAAGCACAGGGTCACAAGCTTGTCCAATGAATGCACGTATCGACTCATGCACCTTGACCAATCTAGAAGCGCTGGGCGGAAATGATTGGTCTTGTTGATTGGTCTTTATCGCGCCCTAGGGATCTCGTGTGCGAGAGGAGAATTTTCTGGCTCAAGGTCCGAGCATGAGCGGCAGGTCGTCAATTGACAATTTGACCAGAAATATACCTTTTTTAACAGTAAGGATGTAGCTGAAGGGGGACGTGCCAATGTTATGGGAGCTAGAATAAGTGGCTAGCAAGTAGGTACATATTGCTTGAGGCTGATGCATGTAGGGAGTATGCAGTGGCCAGTGGCCAGTCAGTGATGGAGACATTAAGTTATTTACCTCTAAGATACAAAGTATCTTACCTTGGGAGGTAGGTGGCTCGGTGGTTAGTCGATTACACTAGGTGGGTGGGTACATGGCAAATGGCCCTCTGAATCTTACGAATCTTACGAATCTTACGAATCTTATCGCGGTACGGAAGGGAAGGGAGGGAAGGAAGGGAAGAAGCGGGTCAGAGCCACGGTTGCGCCAATGCAACAGGAAGATGGGGAACTTGGCCCCTTGAAGGCTTGAACAGCAACATGGGAGAAGGAGTGGGCGAACAAGTCGACTGCCAATGCGGCGCAAAGCAATGCGGAAGGACCCTTTATCGCAACGAAGTGATTGTAGAGTCGAGTTTATAAAAAAACCAAAAAATTAAAAATCAAAAAATCAAAAAATCAAAAAATCAAAAATCCGCCCAAAGTCGCCCCGAGGTACTCTAGAGTCTAGAGTCTAGAGTCCAGGGCCTACCTAAAGGCTGAAGGTACTCTAGGTACTCTATTGTATGCCCAAGGTGCCAAGGAAGAGTACCTTCCATTCTATTACAATTGATTCCCCAGGGCCGAGGCGCCAAAGCAAGCCAGGTTCAAAGTTTATTGACAGCCTGACAAAGCCGGGTGAGGCTGCTGCTAGGGAGTACTGTTGGGAGTACTGTAGTACTCCGACATCTATACATCATGAATCTTACCACAACTACAAATGCAGCTAAGTCAAAGTTGCAACCACCAAGTATCAAGTCTTAAGTTTTTTCTCCAAAGGTATTTGGTTGGCGACAAGCATCTTGATAAGGCATATCTGTCACCCACCTTCTCGATTGCAAACTTGCACGCCTCATCCTATGATTCTATTATCCTAGGGCTGAGCCGAGTGACCGAGGCTCTCATCTGGTGCCATCTGAGCCATCTTGTTCGCTGCTTGGCTTCATCATCGTCATCATCATCATCATCATGACATGCAACCTCCTTGAATCCCACCCTTGAGATAGAACGCGCCTGGCCAACGACAACAACATGGCTACTACTCTAGCACCTCGCCTGCAGCTCACCCGACTCCGCGCTTCATATCCAGTCTTCCGCCCTTTTCCTTTTCGCCGAACCTTTTTCACAACAAGTCTCGGGGATGTGGGAGATAAGCACGGTGGACTCTCCTCCCCGCGAGCCGGGCTCGCCGTCTCATTTCACGTTGGGGGTTATCATCTTTTCTTCGTTGTTAGCCAACCAGTGCTCAAACATCCTCTGTCCCCCATGACGGTCATCCACTGAATATCTAGATTTCCCAGAATAGTCCTACCATCCTTTGTCATTTCTTTCGTTGGACCGTCCTTTTGCTGCTCAACTAGGAAGGCTATCTGCAATATGTCCCGCGGCGCCATACTTGGTTTGTCACTAATTTGGCTCTCTGAAGTCTTTGCGTCCCAATTGAGAGACGTGGATTTGAACGCCGGTTTTGGATTGAGAGTGGCAGTGTCAAGCGTAATTGTCTCGTCCGCAAAATTCTCCAGTTGAGCCTCGAGGACGTATTTTGCTACGTGTGATTGAATGTCGTCCGAATCTCCGGATGGTAGATTTGATACCTTTGTCCTCACGCCAAGGCCACGCCGTGCTAGAAATTGGTACAACTTGCGGAAGGTCCTAACACGCCCACTGGATGCAGACTGGTCTTTGGAGACCGTCGTCTCAGAGTAGCTCAAATTTACGGCAAGAGTATGGTTGCCCTCTTCTCTAAGCTCAAAACGCACGATTTTCTGCAACGATTTACCGGGATCCACTGTTGCAGCTTCCTGGTCAGGCGGAGATATCTCGAGGGTGGTGGTACCGGACGGCGCTTGCATTTCAGCGCCTATCCTGACAGACGTTACCAGACGCTCAGAGTCTGCTGAAAGCTCGTTATTGACACACAACGTGCATAGGAAAGTCTCTCCAACATATGCAGCGCCAAAGGCCGGAGGCAAAGTGAGCTGTAGTATAAGTAAGTCAGAACAGGGTTGCATTGGCCGATAATCAACATACAACGGGATTAAGTAGGAAATCACTGTCAGTCTCGCTGGGGTCAAGATCAAGTGCCGCATTTGGATCGATATACAATGCGGACTGTTTTGGTGGGAGTGGAAGAGGGAAACGTTGAGATAGAGAGGGTCTCGATAGTCTTCCACAACCTTAGACATCATCATAACAAGGCATTATGATGACTGACCGCAAAACTGATTTGTTAGTTACTAGTCTATCCAGCTTCTATTTCAATGAAATGCATTACCTTTCAAGGATACTGAGTGTGGCTCCCGAGGTGTTTCCATGACTGAAACAACTATCCTCGTCTCATGTCAATATTGAACATGCAGGACCAGCGATTTCGTAGCCAGAAGTAGTCCGATTGAACAATTCAAGTGAGCTCTCGCCATATGCGTCGATGGGTTTTATGTTTTTCGTCGCTAATGAGCATTTAGGGTAGCATTTAGGGCTGGCGCCGGTGCTGGATTGTCGACGCTACTAGTCGTGTTGTTCCTACATTCAACTCGGTTTACAGTTGATACACTACTTCGGTCCTCCATCCAGATCTCCTACTTCTCAGCTACCTAAAACGCTGCGAGTCCACCTTACACCACGCGGACCCATCTAATTTCCCTTCGGAAGATATGATTGAGAACCATACGATTGCGCCACTGGATGGGACAGCCAATTTTGAACCCATGGTCTCGAAAAAGAGAAAGATAGCCGCCGCATCCACTCCTAAGAGCAAAGGTGCGGTTGTAGACCTGACACAGCAGGACGAAACTGAAACCTACTTCTCACCGACTAAGAAAAAGAAGATTGCATCCTCTCGCAAAGGAAAAGATGAAGAGAAGCGACTGAGAAGGTTTCGAACGCATGCACCGTCTAGCTACCGCGAGAGGCTAAGCCGAGCGACGACGCAAAGGTGAGAGTCGCAAGACTCCCAGCCAGATACCAGGACTTACATGTCCTGCAGGATGTTTGTGATTGATCGAACCCGTGGCACCTCAGAAATGCCCGAAGAGACAATCGATCTTGCAGGGACAACTGGTAACCTTTACACCATTACGATCTCCCAACTACCCAGCTGCACATGTCCAGATAACCGGAAAGGCAATCAGTGTAAGCACATCGTATATGTATACCTTTCATGCTACCTCTCGATTTGGATAGATCGCTGATTATATACCGAAGGTCTTGCACAACGTCCTCAAAGCCCCCGAACATCTACAATACCAACTCGCCTTTCTCTCCTCAGTAAGTCCAAACGAGGTCCGAGGAAGTCATCTTGCCACTGACCATGGTCCAATTTTCAAGGAATTGCATGAAATATTCGCTGGCGCCCCCGCCCCCGCGTCCTCCGAGACTTCTATCTCTTCTGATGCACCCTCCAATCGTAAAGAAGTGTCGGGCGACTGCCCAATTTGCTTCACCGAATTTGAGCCGGAAACAGAGGACATTGTCTGGTGCCGTGCTGCTTGTGGAAACAACATCCACAATAAATGTTTCGAACAGTGGGCAAAGAGCCAGGCCGGGAAAGAGATTCGATGTGTCTATTGGTAAGAGAGTCCTTGATGCTGCCTGATTGACAGGCTTTATTGATGCGCTCCCAGCCGTACACCGTGGCAGGGAGACGAGGAATCGCTGCAGCGAGTCAAGAAGGCGGGGAAAATCAATGGCGAGGGATACGTGAACGTTGCTGGAGAGTTGGGTTTATCTGGAGCGCGAGACTACACAACTTATCACCAGTACTGGGTGCGACGCCAAGGACTAGGCTACAACTAACAGTGGATCCACAATGGAAGTCTGGGGTGCTCCCCGTCGAATCTCAAGCGGCCAAGTGTATAAGACAGTCTGGCTATTTCTGATGATTGCTACAGTCCAAAGACACCCGGCTTGTGCTTTCCATCAGATACTATTGTTACATGCGGCTATATTGGCAATCTCGTATCTGCAAGTGGTCCAACGTCTGAGAGAAATCACGACGGCGTTGAAGACGTTGCGGAACACATGTAGCTAAGAAGCTAGATGCTCGGTACGCCCGAATAGACAGGATGTAGCTCGAAAGCAGACTCTCGTCTCAATTCTATTTGCAGTATTGGCGGACCTAAGGCCGAGATAGACGAGACTGAAAAGCAACCAAGGTTTGGTAGCCCCTGAAAGCCACGCAATCTTCCTTTCTTAATAGTAGGGGTATCTCCTGAGTCTAGTGTGCTTACGAACCTTGTGGAAGGCTTCCACGTACATTCTGTGAGCGTCTGAATCTAACATATCATATTCACCCTTCGGCATCCGTCATCAAAACTGGGAGCGCGAAGAGGAGAGACAGCTTGAAGATGTATTTGTAGATACTGGATATATAAATTTAGAGCTGAGAGCCTGAGGAGTGCTCGGACAGGATGAAAAGCGCTAGGGAAGTAGCATGCTGCCTACTGTCGGAGCTGTCCAATAGAAGTCGCCATGTGTGTATCCCTGTTCCCACCCCCGCGAAGATAACCGCGTGTAGAGCCTCTCCTATTCCGATGTGTCGGTTTCGAGTACAATCTAGGTACGAGAGTCAGTCCGATAATAAGTAATGGATAATCGCCCTGCACCCGTCTCCAAAGTCAACAGTCTCACTTGAGCCAAGTTCCCTGACATTTGCCGACACTCTCGAGACTCTCCTGGTTCGTGACAAGGGCTGGTGCAGTTGGTAGTTGGTGCCCGCCTCAGAAGATCGCCCTGCTGCTCCAGGAAATCACGAGTATTTTGACTGCGGGGAAAGCTGAGAGAAAGTATACTTGCCCTGCCGGACGACTGATATGGCACAAGCCAACCAAGAATCGGACAAATAGTACAGTACTTTCAAAGTACCTACAACATACTACATAGACGCTGGAACAAAGAACCACGCACCCAATAGGCCTCGGGGTCATTTCTGAAGCAGCGCGGCAAGCTTGCCTCCCCTATCGACTTGTCCCTAATCATTATCGGTGTCACTACGGCTGCCGGTGAATTGCCTGCCGTCATTGTCAAACCTATGCGGCTGTTCATGCGTGCATATGGGGCCCACTCCTTGATTTGCACAGGTTGCGCCAATCCACTACATTCGTTACGAGCACAACCCTAGGCCTTAGAGACTATCTATGACATGAGGCCCTGGCGAAAAGCCTCTCCCACTTTGCACTTGCCTCCCCCCACACTCTTTACCCCTTGACAGCTCCGACCCCATTCAATGGCTCCTACGCAGACCATAGACACTTCCAATTTTCCCCTCAGCGACTGGTTCTTCATAGCTGGTGCGTGGCCCTTCCTACTTTAAGAATTTCTCCCTAATAGCTTTATAGGTGTTGATAGTTATCAACTTCGTTGGAGGAAGGATGAAGAGCCTACGGATGTTGCCCCTACGGCCCCTGTCGAGCCTACAATCGAGGAGGACAAGGCCGCCGAAGCCGAAGGCGACTCCCCAGACCTCAAAGGTGCAACGCCCAAAAAGTCCAAGAGGAACTCATACCAACGCCTGTCAAATCTCTCGGACGAAGCACGCTTGTCCATAACATCCTTATCTCTTTCCCCTGAGAGAAAGGGCACAGACAGTAATCGGAGCAGTACTACAATCAAAGGATCCCAAATTAACGGCAACGGCCGCCTGCTGAGTGATACGGACTTTGAAAATGCCTTGAAGAAATTTGCCTCCCAGCGAGACTCATTTCTGTCAGATTTGACCCTCAGCGCAGGAGCCGTGGTGCCCAACAGGCCTAAGGCCCGACCAAAGACACAGAGGATTGTTAATGAAGATCCAATAAGTCTTAAGTCGGGGGTTGGGAGCATACGGAGGCGGATCTCCTTTCGGGATATGAACAGTATGAAGAGGCAGTCGTCTGTCAAGAGACAATGTCGGTAAATCCCTTTCCTATCATCTAGCATCATAATATTCCTCGCGAAATGATGTCACCTGTCCCGAAGGCAGAAATACTGATCCCCGTGTACATGCAGCCTCGGTCCGAACGTCCAAGAGATTGAGCAACTACAACTCTGTCATACCCAGCCCTCAACCTCTGAACGACGAGGTCAACACTCATCCTTTGAAGAGAAGGTTCGAACCCGTGCTTCTAGACCGGTACCCCCCCAAAAGCATGGTGGAGGAGACCAAACGGAGAGGGACATTCCCCGACTACGTCCCGATGTTTGCATTTCCCAATGACATTCACATTGTCTCGGCAGATGAGCGACCACGAGCGACATGGCATGGCTTCGCAATGACCTCTAGTGACAATTCACGGCTCTACGGTATCTGCATAGTTGTGTGGATCCCGCTTAACGAGCGAGCGTCTGGAGAGTTGGAACAAGAATGTGAGAAGTGGAGGCGAGACAATATGACGGACGAGGAGCGAGAGTTAGCAAGCAGTCTAGGAGAGCGGCTCGCCGTCGAGAGGATCAAGCTATCAAGGTTGTTGGCACGTTTGCCAACGGTAGACTCTGGATCTTCAGCAAGAGAGGCACTCGAGGACGACATTAGCGCTGTGGAAGAGAAGATAGGTCTGATGGCAGATCTCCTTAGACCGGTAAGGCACGGTGCTGCAGCAAAGATCGAAGGCCTTACCAATGGTGAAACTGGCCTTTGGATACCGCGATCGTATGGTATCCTTGGTCGCGATCCGTACCTAACGAGCTTTTGGAAAGAATGGCTTAAAGCGGTAGTGGTACCAATGGCTGACGGAAGTATTGTTCGAGTTCCTCCAAGTTCACCAAGAATCGGGATGTGGCAACCTTTGGAAAGATATGTTGTAAATCTCTGCGCTGAGGCGCTGAGTCCAATATCCTCAAAAACCCAAGTGGAAGTCTCAATCAGGGAGCTTCGTTTGTTTGCGAGGAAAGAAGCCGTCAACGAAATTCCAGGCTCTAGAAATGTACAGAAACCTATACCAGTTGAGAGTACCATTACTGACTCTGGATAGACTGATCTCTACGCGCTCTTTCGAGCCTTGTCTATTCCGAACATAGTGGTCCTTCTTGAGGTATGTGTTTTCACTCTTGGGAGATCATCTGCTGATATTGAATCAAGTTCGCTCTGGCCGAGTCTCGCATTATTCTCTTGTCTTCTCATACTTCCATGCTTCACCTTGCATCCAAGGCCCTCGTCGAACTGTTGTATCCTCTAGTTTGGTGTGGAATCTTCATTCCAGTGCTTCCAGCAAGACTCATCCAAGCTCTCGAAGCCCCTTGCCCATATATTGTTGGTATTGAACGTCGGTACGAAAAGGTTGAGCTTCCAGAAGACGACTTCATACTTGTCGATCTAGATCAGGACGAGATAGAGTCAACGATAAGACCAGCACCCATGCCAAAGCAGCAGCGACGTAAATTGACATCTTTGCTTCAATTGGCCGCGCCGCATCACAATCGATTTGGGGTTCCGAAAGGACCACCGGCTTATGCGATCGAGGCCTTTCCGTTTGATACCTTCTCATCTGAGAACCCTCAGATCTTTTCCGGTATGCCACAATCGACTTCTTTAGCAAAGTACGTTGGCCTGGACTCGACTTCGTTCGGAGACAGTGGTTCCAATCTCGCGGCGAAGTCTCTCGTATTCAACGCTTTCCAACCCCCGAAGAGTGACAAAACAGAAAATCAACGGCCATCGACGAGTTCTACAGCGAAAGGCAGTACGCCTCCTTCCCCAAAGCTTTCACCAACATCGACCTCGTTTCCACCTCTACCACTCACACCAACCTCCCGTGGCGAATCTGGCTTTGCCATTCCAGCCAGCCTTCGAGGGAAACGATCCGGGCATTTCGAGACCGCTTCTAAAAGAAGCTCAACGTATGCGCCTGATCGGAACCCCATGATAAGACGGCCCAGCGTACCTTTCAGCAACCACTCTTCGAGCCATTCGACAACAACTATAGGTACAGGAAGTTACGCCATGTCAAGCTATGCTCCATCTACTTATGCTCAGTCCACATTGGCAGCCTCAACGGTAATGCCGAACATGCTGATGCAGCCCGTGCGAAACTCTGAAAGTACCAACTGGGTCGAGGGTCACTGCTTCCAATGGAGATATCATGATGACCGCTCTGTGTGCACTATATGCGATGACAAGGCCGAGGATGGCATCTATAGATGTACTGGATGCGGCATTAGTGCTCATGGTAGATGTGCTCAGCAAGTCTGCATTGTTTGCCCTGCAGCTTTCCACCCAGAGCAAGTGCGTGCGGCCTTTGCGCGCTGCTTTGCAGCCCTGTTCTACACCTACAGAAAGTTTCTGTTGCCTCCAAATAAGGAGCAAAGGAAATCTGGCTTGCTTTATGGCTTCAACATGACTGGGTTTCTCAAGAGTCTTCCTCAAGAGAACGCTGAGTACATGCAGGTGTTGCAGCAGACGCAAGGTAAGTACAAACAATAACAAAGTCTATATCTACTAAGTATCTGCACAGGGTTCAACGAATTCATTCACGAACGCGAAGCAAAGTCAGCCAATGAACCGTCGATTATGCTCTTTGATCAGATGATCCTTTCAAAGAGAAATCGAGGCCGGGCCTCAATGTTTAGCAAATCAAAGACTGACTTCCTCTCCGATACATATGATCATCTTTGGAGAACAGCAGCTGCTACACCCCCCAAAGGTCGAATCCCTGGGGATGTGAGAGCAATCATCACGAGAGGTAGGCTTACTCCTACTGAGCTCTGCTCTGCATTGGACAACTTTGAAAGGCTGCTTGCTAATTTGTTCTAGTCCCTGCGAAATTAGATCCTACCTTAATGAAAGAGCCCCGTGTCCTTCAAGGTGTACCACGAATCAATACGGTCAAGGCCACGAGAAAGCCTATCCCGAGCATGTTAGGACCCAACGGACCAATGAATGGGCTTGCTCAGTCACCGCCATCATAGTACAGTACACAAGGATGCTACATTTTGAATGATGATGAAATAATGTTCGAATTTGGAGACGGCTCTTGGATGAATAGAGTCTGTCGTTGAATCTATCTTGGAAAAAATATGATACTGATGGAATGCACCAAGAGCAATGTACTCTCAACATGGACCATTTGGAAAAGCAAGTGTCGAACAAATATCAAACTGGCGTGAAAGATTAGATATCCTAGATATCCTAGATTAGGGGCACAGTCTAGATTTGAAACAGCACGATTTGACCCCGATAAATTGGGGTCTGTCGGCAGTATCACCGTGTTTCATTCAATCGTTGATGTTCAGCGTTGCCATAGCCTTCAAGAGCCACTCGATACTCTCTCCTTTCCAGTCATACTTTCTTACGAACTCTCTGGTCTCCAATGCAGATGATCCAAGTTCATTATCATTCCCATTGTCGTAGCCTTCATGACGCATCTGCTCCAGCAAGAAGACCAGGAAGGCCCAACCCGAGATATCCCTGGGATGCATGAAGCACCACCCACGCAATAGCGCGAGACCGTCACGGAGCACTTCCCTATCCCAATCTTTTCTCTCCACGAGGTCAAAGGGTTGGGAGCAGACAAAGGGGAAGAGTCGTCTCGCATACTGCCAGGCGTAGTAGTTCCTTGGATGTCTCTCCCCAGCTTTCATTACAATTGCCAATTCTCCGTCCCAGAAGCCTCTCATCCTGTGTCTCCTATTGACCATCTGAACCGTCCCGTCAGCAGCATGCGCCCGTACAGCTACCCGGACAAAATTCTGCACGACCCACAGGCGTTGCGCCCAAAGCGTAGAAGATTTCGCATGCTTGCTCAGCGGACTCGTGACTAAACTTTCTAGAAATCTCAACTCGTGTCGCACAGCTTCCGTCAAGTCCTCAGCAAGCCGTTCACTGCAGCCATTCTCATGGGTCCGTTTACCGCAGAAGCGTTCGATGTGCCGCTTCCGGAAATTTGCGGCCGTCAGGTGGTTAGGGTCGAAGAGGAGGATTGTGGTCGTTGATTGCAGGGCTGCGTGGTAGGAATCAGAGTCTCGGGATGAGAGGTGGTCGAAGAAGGTCTTGCGGGCTTGGAGGTAGAGGGGGATGAGGAGGGATTTTGGGATGCCGATGGCGGGGGACTCGTGCAGGATTTCGGGAGGGAAGCTGGAGGGTAGGATCTCGATTTCTAGCACAATGGGGGGTGAGGGGTGGAGGGCGGCGATGAGTTGGGCGTAGATTTCATCGTGGATGGGGGGCGGGGATGGTGGCATGGGGAGAAGAGGAGAGGAAATTTGCTAGCGGTTTTGATATAATTATTAGTTAGGGTTGATTTCAGCATCGACCAGATTTATCTGAGCATCGTTGTCTCCTCTTGCAGACCCAAAGAGAGGATATCATGCCTTCTCTCCTCCTTGTTGTTTTCTTCTTGCAGCTCGCCATCCACCTCGTCAACACCGTCGGTGCGCCGGTCATCAACGAATTCGTAAATTCCTCCAGGCTTCCTCCATCATGTCTTCAGCTCTCTGCTGACAGCGTCTGTAGCTATGGAATCTCTACAACAGACTTCCCACGTCTACCTCGGCCGATGCCAAGTCTCAGATCGAACTCCGAAGGGAGGTGATACGCCTGAAACGGGAGATGAATGCTACGAGCTCGCAAGATGAGTTCGCCAAGTGGGCAAAACTGCGGAGGAGCCATGACAAAGTTCTGGCACAGTATGATGAGAAAAGTAAGAGACCGAGGATTTTAGAGGAAGACTCTGTAGTGCGAATTTGAATGGCTGAGCTAATCTATATGCTTCCCCAGCAAACAACCTCAAATCCTTCAAATCGACCTTCGACCGCACCGTCACTGCTCTCCGCTGGTTTGGGACCAATGGTCTTCGCTTCTTCCTACAATTCTGGTTCTCGAAACGCTCGCTCTTCTGGATACCAAGGGGTTGGGTGCCGGGCTACGTGGAGTGGTTGCTTGCGTTTCCAAGGGCGCCGACGGGAAGTGTAAGTATACAGATATGGGGGATCGCTTGCGCAACTATAGTGCAGCTTGTTGGGGCCGCGGTCGTGGCTGCGCTGGTCTTGGTAAGGGAACAACAGCAGGGAAGACAGAACATGAAGATGGGTGCAGGAGCCAGAGGTGGGAAAGGGGAAGGAAAGAAGGAGCTCTAGCAGTTGGGATGTATTGAATTGTGTGTTGCTTTGACAGGCAGCTTGAAGATATCCCAGTAAATGATCAGTGGAGACGGAAGAATGTTTCTCACGAATATTGACGCAGTGATCTTTCATGGCTTTCGCTCGACACTGCAACACGAAGTGAGATGCCCCTTGGCAGGGACTGTGGATTCGGTCTGGGCAGTCTTTTTGACTCTGAGTGATCATGGTAGAGAGGATCGCTAAAGCTTCGAAAGTGCCTGTGAACAATACACACAGGGATTTGGAAAGAGGACCAGACGTCCTTGAGATGGCGTTGTCATGGGCTTTGCAGACATGTTATCCTATCTTGATTTTGAAAACGTCTAGAGACAAGTGTTTCTACAGCTTGCGAACCTGAAGAAGCATGCCACCATGACCATCGAGCAGGGAGAAAGCTCAATGAGCACCCCATCTCGACTGTGAGACTTAGAACTCGCTTCGCACCATATGCTTAGGATACAAAGTATTGGCGCTTATGAAGTTCGAGACATGCGTTGAATATACAATTTCGATTAGAGTGTGGGAGGAAATGTTTCAAGCATCAGAAGCGGTTGGTATAATTTTGCGGCGGGAGATTTGGCGGGATGGGATTTTGCAGCCGAGACGAACGTGTCTTCTCTCTCAATCCCACCTCAACACCCCCCC
>JAEUBB010000036.1:147520-163598 GCA_018257885.1 Parmelia sp. 050094
TTTTCCCTCCAATTTCTACCTCAATCATGCCTGCACTGACAATCCAACAGCCTCAAAACCATCCTCTTCACTGTGGGCCCCCTGCTCATCCCTAAACTCATAACCTGGTACCGCACCCAAAGGGTCAAGGCGGTCTCCGCCCCTGCTTCCATACAGCCAGTCCCAACCCCTGTCTCCAAATCCCTCACCATCCTCTTCATCTCCGCCCTCCTTGCTCTCGTTTCCACCTTCGCATACTTCGCCCCAGAAAACATCTTCGCAACCACAGCCTCCCGCTTGCAAACCTCCAACGATGTCCTCTTCAACCGTCTCAACCTCGCCCGTGGCCCCTCTGGTCTCACGGACGCCGACTCCCTCCTGCGACCCAAGATCGCCTCCCTTGACGCACGCCTCCTCTACTTCACCTACGGCCCCGACGTCCTAACCAACTGTCCCTTTTGCAACTCCGACGAACCGTCCACATACTTTTACTACGCCCTGCCCTCCCTCACCCTCCCCCACCTTCTCCATACCTTCGCCCTCGGCCTCGCGACCTCCTCCGCCATCGCGGGCGCCTACGGCAAACGGTGGCGCAACATCGTCTCAGTCATCGGCATCGGACTCGCGGTTGTGGAATGCTATCTCTTCGGCAGCTATGAGTGGAAAGCCAACGCGCGGGCCGTCCGACCGGAACAGTACGTGCATTTCTTCTGGCGCATGCGCGTGTTCCGGGGGATCATGATAGCGCTGGCGGACGTGCTTGTCGCGGGGCTGCTGTGGCTGTCGTCGACGAACCGTATGTTTGTGGTGCCGCCGAATGCGGCGGAGAGGATGGAGACGGCGATGCGGGTGCTGGAGAATGCGAGGGGGAAGCTGAACGCGGTGGGGATTATGCGGAATGCGGTCGTGCGGGACGAGGGGTTGAGGAGGAAGGCGGAGGCGTATTGGAGGAGGGAGGGGCAGGTGATGGGGGAGGTGATGGATGAGAGGGAGGTTGTGGAGGGGGTGAGGAACGCGCTGAGTGACAGGATTCAGGTGGCTAAGGTGGAGGAGGAGGCAAGGATGTACGCAGAGGGCATTACGACTTTTCAGGAGCTGCAGCCGCAGCAGCAAATTGGATAGATACGTGACGATACGACGTGTGGGCACACTTGCGTGTATATAGTGTGAGAATCAGAAAGTCGGGATTCTGTAACAAAATATAGACAAAATATAGAGTATTTTTCGAAGAGGACCCAATTTAGAGGGTGAATATTGCATTCGGTTTGGAAAGTTTGCATGATAGTAGGGGATCGCTCTCCCCCATTCTCCCCTCTACTTGCTTTTCTCGTACTATGCAAAGATGAAAGAAAGGTGGTCTTCGCCTGCAGCATTCGCACTCCCCTCTCACCCACCCCTATTGGTTTGCTAAGCTAAAATGTAAAAAGAAGGATCATCTGATCATAACATTCATAACCCCATCCAGCACCTCTCGGCCTCTTAAAAAGCCTGCCCCTGCATCGCCGGATGAAACGCCAAATCCGGTCTCTGCACTCCATTCACCACCGGCGGCGCACTCGAGTTCCTCTTCGCCTTGTCGAACTGCGGGTTCGATCCAATGGGCGCGGATATGTTTCTAATGGGTTCTTGCTCGTAGCTAGAGCTGGCGCGATTCTTCGTATAGTATGACGGCAGAGTGTCGGAGCGGCCCAGGTGGAGTGAACGCCGGCCGTTGGATCGCGAGGGCGAGGGGCTGACGTAGACTTTTTGGGGGGCGACAGCGCCGTGGTCACGGACCTGTCTGGCGGTTATACCAAGGGCTTTTTGGCGGAACATGTAACTCTGGGTTGAGAGTTAGTGGAAGGTTCTGAGAGTTTACGGGGGGCCGGGGGGGGGCCGGGTTGCTGCAGATTACTTACGGCGAAGATGTTGGCGACGCCGAGGATGCTGACGATGATACCTGAGGCAATGACCAGACGCCAGAAGGTTGTTCCGAGGGAACCCTCGGAGGTGGCCTGTTTGTTCAGGTTGCCGAGGATGGAGACGCCGATGATGATCATGATTATGCCGAGGGTGACGAATCCGTGGCTCGGGGAGAGGAGCGGCCAGTTATTGGCGGTGTAGCGCTTGAAGAGGGAGATTTCGGTCAGTATGAGGAGTACTGGTCATTATTGTCAGCTGCTAGTTTTGAGATGAAGTTCAGAATAGAAAGACTTACTGCTGACACAGCCTGTGACTAGATGGGTGACACCGTCGAAGAAGAAGAACTTGGAGACAACGAAGGTCTTAACTAGCATGACAAAGCTAGCTGCGACACAAGATAGAAGGGCGATTATGTTCATCACGCGGAGGGTGTTGAGGACGATGTAACCTGGTCCAGCCAGGGATCTCTTGAAGAAAGGCATTCTTGGGCGTTTTTCGAGCGGAGTGGTGGCTTAGAGATGACCTGCCGGTAGGTTATGAAAAGTGAAGATGATTCGAACTGCACAGCAGTAGATTGAGCAGTAAGATGGTGGGAAGGATTGGATTGACGCTTTCCAGGAGGGAAAAGTGGTATTAAAAGGTGAATAATAATAAGAGAACAATGACAAGTCTGCAGACAAGGGGCTGGCCCTTGGAGGACAATAGAACAACGAGGAAGTATGAATGAAGAGGAAGGAGAGTTGGGATTGATGAAGGAAAAATTTATTAGTAGATAGATGTCAAAGACACGCTCGAACAACGCGATTCACCGCACATGTAACTCTGTGTTCGCAGCAACAAAAGAGAAAGCGAGACACGATACGTGAAGCAGGCATCTTGAGTGTTGAGAAAGTGATGCAACCCATTAATAACATTGATAATATTGCATGGAAGCGCTGGGGGCAAGCGATGCTGCTTGTATGATGTGCATCTGCGACATGATAGATTTGATGGATGCAAGCGTGGAAGAAAATCAGTGGTTGTCGTTGCTTGAAGATGTGCAAGTCTGCAGATGCAAGTGTTTCAGGTGGATAATTGGATTGAGCTGGGCGGCTACTCTACGCGTCCTTGAACAAGGCACCAATGACTGTATGACAGAGCATGCTGTTGGAATAATGAGAAGTATCTCGGGGATACTACCATGTATATATATATCTACTTGTACTGCATGGCCATGGCATGATTATTGGCATTGGCATGGCCAAGATATGTTGTATGGCTATGGGAAATTGGGAATCATGACTGACGGCCTCGACGGCTTCACCCAAGGGCAAGCATCAGCATCCAAGAGTCTAGTCCAATTGTGGCAAAGTGCAGCCCTACCTAAGTTCTTGAATGCTAATAGAAGGTAGGTACGAAGGGTAGTCAGTCTTTTTGGACTCCTCGAGGCACTCGGATCAATCATCTTGATTTGACATGTATACTTATCATCATCTTGATTGACCAACTCATCCCTCACTTTTTGACAATGGGGCAATATGGGACGGCGTAATCCGAGGAGCCTAAAACCCTCGTCGCTCTCAGCATTCTGCCAACATCACGACTCCTTTATCATGTTCATTTCCCTCTGAACCCTTGTACCGTCTTGCTTTGTTGTTTCCCCCTTTATGTGTCTTCTTCGTGCAATGTGCTGCTCGCTTTAATCTCTGGGAGCCATTCAGGCCTAATCGATACAGACGAGTAGGGTGCAGATTCCTGCAAGCCTCGGCCTTTGACCAGACGGAATCACACACATTGGGATATCTTCTTCGGAACATGCGAGGTGGTTGGCGCTTCCCATTGGTCTGCCCGCGGCTGCTCCCTTTTGTGGGAGACTTTCTCGACTTTGGGGTTCGGCTTTGCAGCTGAAACGCATATCAAGGTGGAAAAGAGAAAAAGAGAAAGCAATTTGATAGGCTAATAAATCTCCGAACGAGGGGAAGTGTCAACACGTCGGCAGAGATTGCCGCTGGTGCACTAGCGTAACGCGTGAAAGCAGTTCCAAAGGCATCAAAATCTATTTCATCAAATACTGTCCCAGACACCTACTATGCTTCGATATGCGGTCCAAGGAAATTGCAAGAAAAGCAATAGTACAGGCTTAAGCACCGGGAGAGAATTCGGAGCAGGGGAAGCTTTGCGACGCCGCAGATTGTATATTTCTGCAAACATTGCTGACACCCTTTCACGCTCTCCATGTTGTTTCAAACATGTTGCTCCGCTCTCCCGATTCGCTCAGAGCAAAGAAGGCTCTTGTGATGGTTTACGTTGCATCGTCTCCTTCCTTTTCTGACGTGGCTATGTTGAGCGCTAGCAGATTCGAAATCCTTTCCACCCGCTTCATTTCCTCCAATCCTTTCTTCACCCCTCTTTTCGCGAATGCAATTCACGCTTATCGAGTGATATATCGGTAAAGATGATGCGATTGCCATGCTGCTTTGACCGACTTGCTTTCACCAATTCTACTAATAGACAATAGCTTCAGCACTACAATCAAACTGGACAAATTTTTAAACAAGTCTTGATGATCTGCGACGTTGAGAACCCTTAATCTGACTCGGCGCACGAAATGGACATCATGTTGAAGCCTCTTCGAACTAGATGTGGGGAGTTTTGCTCCGGCCGACAGGCAGTTTGCCTCTACTTCGTGTAACCTCGCTGCCACCTGCTTATTGGTGCCACGACAGAAGGACCAAGCCCCAAATGCATCGGTACATTACCTTGGTCGAGCCCGGGAAAAGTGAGTGATGACTTTGTTATGGGTTGGAACTCCCGCTGATCATTTCGACTCGTTGCTAATGTACGACATTTATCATCAAGTATCCTCCTTGATACGTTTTGCCTTTGACCTTGAGTTGCTTGACAGGTCGTTTATACTTTGATCGGGCAGTAGTCTCCTCCTTAATTGAAGAAACATTGCAGGTTGCTTTCGAGGTCGAGAATCGCGGGAAGATCCCTTGAACGTCAGTCGCTGGTACTGTCAGAGATTCTCGATATGCCGAGAAGATCTTGAGGCATTCTTCCTTTGTGCTCAGGCCCGGCAATGTCTTCTAATATTCATTGCCACACTCTGTATCAGCAGCAGAGAGCAGAATTTCTTTCATCGTACCAACCTCAAACCATGGCTTACGACACAGTTCGACATGTCAACGACTCGTATACATTCAGAGTCGCTCCTGACATAGATCTCTCGGTGGTACGTCTTTTAAGAGGCTATGTTCCCGTTTGGACCCGACTTGAGCATTGAGACCTGTCTTGAGATTTTCATTCTGTAGACATGTTCTGGAGAGCCTTAGGACACCCCTTTGAATAAGCAGTACTGACACCGAAATGATAATCAGGAATCTTACTTACCTTGCGATTACACTCCCAGTTTCAAAGTCTCGAGGGACCCGCGACCTCGTAAGGCTGCAATTATCTTCCTCCACGACTTTGGAGGTTCCTCATACATATTCAAGCGTGTTATAGAGGGTTGTCAATGTCACTGCATTACTGTGGACTTTCGAGGATGCGGCGAATCTTCCCGTGCTCTTGTCAGCAGGCTCTATTCTGTCGAACAAATGGTTGCAGACATCGAGAAGCTACTTCCGGTTCTGGAGAATGTCACGGATTTCGTGCTTGCAGGACACGGCATGGGTGGCAAAATTGCCCAAATCGTTGCCAGCAGTGACCCTCCAGGCCTCATCGGCCTGGCTCTCATCAACCCTGTTCCAGCGTCACCATGGATCTTGTCTCAATCGTTGATGCCAAGGCTATATGGATCTTGCGAAACTAAGACTGAAGCCCTTGACTTCGCGAACGGTGTCCTCAGTGCATATCCGGGTTCACTCAAGGTGGCCGACTTGGATACCATCAGTGACCATGCAGTAAAGCAGGATACGGCATTAACGATAGCCTGGTTAAGAGAAGGCGCTGAAGGAAAAGAGGGCGACTGGTCAGAGGTATTCGACAGTATTGAAGTGCCAGTAGTTGCCATTGCTGGGATATCAAACAAATTGATAAGCAAAGAGATGGTCAGGGACACGGTGTATGACACGATCTACGGATGTGTAATGGTCGAAGTTGAAGACGCTGGACATCTGTTGCCGCTTGAGAGACCAAAGAAGCTGCTCAATGAGCTCCAGGCTTTTGTCGAGGCATGCGTTGATATTCGCGAGTCTGGTGGCAAGAGATCAAAATCACTCCTGTACCAAGGATTCTGTATGGCAAGAGAGGCAGATCACAACAGATTCCTGAGGTCGCAAGGGTTAGAGTAATGATAGAGAAATGACATGATGGGCGTCGTTCATGGAGCTGTCGTTGACTCATAGCAGCCAGAGGGTAGACGGGGACAAAATGAAATGATGCATTTTCCCCAGACACGGTCAGGACCAATTCTAGTCTTGGATGTTCCATTTTATTTTGGGTAAGGTTGTGTGGAGTTGTATCGCCAAAGATGATGAGTTGCCAGGCAGATTGTGGCATAATTGAAGGCCAGAATTGCAGACGATGACACAGCTTTCACTCACATGTCACACATCTCGAGAGCCTTTTCAAAAGTCAAGGCACGGATGCCTGGTAAGTTGGTGGTAAGGTGTACCGGTTAAAATATTGAGAATGAGCGCTACTGTAGAAAGCAACATCCCCATCTCCACAGGGATTCACGCCTGAACGCCAAAATAAATTACAAGCAAATAAATACGTTACCCGCAACAACACACTTTGTAAACATCTCGACATTACTCTGACAGTTCCCACAACTCGAGTCAGCACAGTCGGGTCTGCAGGCGCTGATGTGCTGATGCGTGACAATGAATACATAACAACAGTCTGCCTCCTCTCAAACATGGCCTCTCTCCGCACGCCCCTCTACAGAGAGTTTTTGACACCGGCCCTTCATAGAAGATTCACAAGCGCCGCTCTCGTCACCCTGGTACTCTGCTATGTCGAGGCTGTCTTGCTTGCAGACAAGTCTACAAGTAATTCAACCACGCAGTGACAGGTTTCCTTGATGTCTGACGTGGTAGCAGTATTCTGGTTCTGGTTCCCAATTGGCCCAGCGGGCATACGAACACTCCTCCTCTTCGTGTCAGCACTTTCCATCTTTGTGCTACGAGTCGCTCAATTGCACTTGGGTATGGCCGAGGCAATTTCCAAGTAGAGCTGGAAAACTGAAAATTGCACTAGGTACTCGTACAACACCATCACCCTTTGAGACCTTCACAAGATATCTCTTTCGCTTAAACACGCTCCAGACCCTGGGATGGTACCTCTTCTCAGCATGGTGGTTCAGCGAGGTCTACATGTGGTCAGTATCAGAGTCAGCAAATCTAGGCTGGGTAGCTGCAGGAAAGTGAGCGAGGTTCTATCCCGGTGCTGCTTGAGGCCATGGCTGATGGATACACAGGGCATGGGAACGCAAACGGCTCAATGAGCGGCCGATATACCTCCGCAGCGTCTTTTTCATGCTTGCCGTCCTTCAGTCTGGCTTGCACCTCTACTATAACTATGACAGCGTTACCTTGCCGGCGCAGGTAAAGACGGACACCGCTTCTGAACAGCTTCCAGGGCAGGAGCATCCATTTTCACAGATAAAGACTTTGCTACCAAGTCTAGTATGGGCAATAGGTAGCCGCGCAGCTGGCATGGCTTTCTTAGGACCTTTAGTCTACGCTTTCTTCATTCGGCGGGCAGCGTGGAATTCTTCATTATACTTCGCTGCATTGCTGTGGGACGTGCCTGCCTCACAGCTATCATACATACCACCGTACCACTACTCCCTCATTTTTCGCTCTTTAACTTCCAGCATCATGTTGATCACATTATGGGAGTTCTCCAATTCGATCTTTAGTGCCTATCTTATGAGAGCGCCACTGAAGCGAGAGCAGCCCCTGACCAGCGATTCCAAAGATCCCAACGCAAGCTTGCTGAATGGGCTCAAGGCGAAACGAGAGATCATCAAGGTAAGCAGCAGAGCCGCCAAAACTTTCATACAGCACTAATACTCTATAGACGTTTGCGTTTTGCGAGCTTGCTCTCATCAGCCTGCGTTTCGCAGCGCGTCGAAAGGCTATCTTCGCAGATATAGACCGCCCGACGGGTTCTGCATGGAATCAAATCATGACTCTTTGCTTGGGCAATATCCTCGCTATCAGCAATCGCATCGCCGAATCCCAAAATCCAGCCGGCAAATCTGTAGCACCTCCACAGCGAATCACCATCGAGTCTCTCCCTTCGATCTCATCCGCGCCCCTCGGGCGAGAAAACATCTTCAGCAATGCCCGAACGCCAGCGACTACACGAGAAAAGATTGAGTCAAGTATCGGTACTATCGCCAAGTCCTACGGGCATTCACCACAGCCTGCGAAGCCTCTGAAATTTTTAGAAAGCCAGCGCGCTGGAGGGGAGAAGTATCTAGATGTTGCACGTCAAAAGCTCCTTACCCAAGGTCAACAGGAGAGCTTGAGTAGCAGCGGTTTGCTTGCTCAGTACAACGATTACCTCATTCGTTTCCTGCGCACTCCAATTGGACGTCCCTTTCGGCGGACATTCAAGCGTCGTGCCTCTACTGTGGTTTTGGGATCGCCATATGCCGAGCTTACTCCCATTATTGATTCTGTTAATGCGCTGAGTGCTCTAGCTCTTGCAAGCCTGACAGAGGATCCTTATGGCAAGGTGGCTAGGGATGTCCCCCTACTGATTCGAGCGTTTGTCAGCGTTATACAGTCTACAGAAGGCTTCGTGAGGGATCTACCTGTCCATTGGACCGATGTAGAGTTTTCCGACTCGGACCGAAGAGTGGAGGAAACGGACCTGGTGGTTGCGTCCATGAAGGCTGGGTTGAAAGGGATGGTGGACGCTTTTGGGAAGTATGCAACAGAGCTTGGCTTGACGGAAAAGGAGATCAAGATAGCAAGATCTGTCGCTGGATTCGAAGCGGACGAGTGACGTTACGACGTCACGGCATTACTGTACTGTAGCAGAAGATAGATGATTGATACCCCTCAAAGAAAAGTCATACCTTTTGACCAAGTCAATATCCTCACTTTTCCTCCCGTGAGCAGAAAATGGAGACAGCAGATACGAAAGAAACAAAAGGCAGGAAATGATCAATCCTTGCCCAATCAAAGGAGAAGACAATGCATTGAAGGCTGCAAGTCGATTATCTTGTTTATCATTTTCTTTCGTCTCCCTTCTTTCCTTTCCTTTCGTTTCCTTCCCTTCCTTTCCCTTTTATACGTTTCCTTTCTTCCCCCTCAATCAAATAAAGACCCCAACTGATCTACCCCCATCCCTATCCCCCTCCACCCCCATCCCCGTACCAACATCCAAACCATCAACGAAATTCCACCCGGACTCAAGTGGAATGGGTAACTTCGTGTTAAGGGGACGATGACCGCACGATGGACGGGGAGGGCAGTTGCGTAGGAGTGCGAGTGGTAGGTGTGTTTGAGTAAGGAAGGATGGAGCGGGTGTGGAAGGGGAGGGGGGTGAGGGATGGCTGAGGGGTGGTGGTAGATGATGGATGAGGGGAGGAGGGGAAGGAGGCAATAAGACAGAAGGAGGGGCAGGAGGAGGGAGATGAGACGAGAGAAGAAAGAGCAAGAGAGCAAACGTGTTGATAATGTGAAGAAACCCCATCTGGGACCGTATCTATGGTGTGCTGTGTAGTCGGATTAGTAAAAGGTATGGGGACTTTTAACGCCGTTCGATGGATCCGTGCAGAGCATTCCGTCAGCCTCGCCGGTAGGGTCGTTTTGTCTCCCCGACAGCTCAAGCGACATCATCACAAGCACAAGCAGAAACTTGATTTTGGTATGCGCTTTCTATTTGTTCATGCCTCGGACGCCCTCGTCGCTATCTGTTTTGTGCAAGTATGTAACATGGTTGCCATTTGGGTATACAGCGAAAGGTTTTGATGGAATATGAAAAGACGAAGACTTTGTTTGTCGTGAACCGAAACGAGGATGGAAGAATCCGGGGGTATCGAGTCGACTGAGCCCATGGTCTGACTAAGGTGCATGAGCACCGAGGCTTTTGAGAATCGAAAATGTTGATGATAATGATGGACGAAAAGTAGAAAACAAACCCAATACGTACTCCGTAAGCTCCATTGTAATGCGATGAGCCCTAAGAGCCTTCGCCTTACAAGGACGCATCAACAGCCCTATCAGACCATTGACTCGAGCCCTACCCGAAGCTCCAGACGCGCCTGCTTCAACGTCAACCGTAGTCTGACATGGGTCAAATTGGTGTCGAGGCCGAATGCCGTCGAAATCGCCGAAGCGAATACATTGAGTGAAGAGCGACGAGCTCTACATCTCCTGAGGCATTTCGTCGATCCTCTCACTGCGCATCTGGCCTCCTTGCATGCCCATCCCACGCCCAGGAACAGCTCCCATGTTGCCCATGTTTGCCATTTGGCCCATGCCGCCCATTTGTTGCATGCCGATGTTTGGATCTATGTTGCTCATGTCCAGCTGTTCATATTTTTGCTGAACCATGTTCTGGGCCATTCCCTCTTGCCCCAAATTTACCTGCCCCATATTGGCCTGACCCATAGGTCCTTGGCCCATATTTGCTTGGCTCATGTTCTGACTCATATCTTGACCCATGTTTGCTTGGCCCATATTCTGGCCCATATTCTGGCCCATGTTCGCCTGACCAATACTTCCTTGGCCCATATTGGTCGGGCCCATACCCATATTCGCGACAGGAGCCCCCTGCGACTGTGGTACATTGTTGTCCTGGGGAGTAGGAGGCGGCTCGTCCCTCATGCAAGCCGTCTCCAGCATATTTGTCCACTTTCCACTGGTACCAGCGTGGCTATGCTTCAGGTGCTGGCGGAAATGGTCAGCACGAAAAAACTTCTTGGACTGGTTGCATTCCCCAAATTTGTGTACACCGTTAAGGTGCGCACCACGTGCTTCCCAGTCAGGGGCTGGCTCGTTGGGAAACTGTAGGCCGCAGTAGCCGCAGGTGTCGAATGCTGTTAAAGAGCTAGACGGCGGCGGGGGTTGCGACTGGGAAGGACTGTTGTCGGCAGGTGGTATATTGGTAGAAGGGTAGAAGGCGCTATCGAAACTGCCGTTCAGGGTAGCGCAAGACCAGGAGTGTTTCCTGAGGTGAAGAGAATTCTGGTGACGCTCGGCTTCGTTTTTGTTCTTGAAACGATTGGCGCAATACATGCATGAGTACTGCTTCTCAGATTCGTGTACCCTAGGAGTAAGAGAGACGATCAGCCACCTGCAGGGGGTTTGGGGAGTCTGTGCGACCACTCACCTCAATTCTTCCAGTGTGTCAAACTTCTTTGGCTTCTTAGGGCAACATCCACAGATGAAAGATGATGTTTGCATGTTGGGCGGTGGGTTATTCTTTCGTTGATTTTGAAGGTTCTGAGGTTTTTGTTCGGCGGGCGGAGTCGGATGGTTTTCTAGAGGAGCTTGTGGATAGGGTTGTTGGGGCCGTGTGTTTCGAGAAGCTTGATTCATTGGGAGGGAGGTGACATAGGGAGAGTCTTGACCGTTGTGTTGTTGGTAAAGGAGCTGCTGCTGTTGTTGTTCGGAGGAAGGTGAAATTCCAGGCGAGTGTTGATCGAGGGTGGTGACGCTGCTCGCGACCGATAATCCTGCTGAGGACGCGTATGAGTTGTTGCGAGGACCCGCTGATGATTGTGATGAGAAGGAACCTTGATTTTGTGCAAACTGTCGTCCTCCTGGAGACAGGCGATGGGTTGGGAGTTGTGATGTTGAGGTGTTGCGTTGATAAAGGTCGGCGTTATTTCCCCCCACCGCGGCGAACGAAGCATTAGCCTCATGCGCAGGGTCGGGAGGCGGGGACTGAGAAGGCTTGCGCTTCATGCCTGGACGTGAACGCGATGTATGGAGGGATGGATTTGAGTGTTTGTAATGGTAAGGCAAAGAGTCAGGATTGCTGCTACTGAGAGGCGGACGGTCTTCAAGGCGGAGTTTGCGAACTGAATCTTCCATGGGGAAAGTAGAATCTGCCGAGTCTGGTTCCAAAAATTTAGTGTGCTCATAGCTTTCGCGTTTTAATGGGCTCAGACGCTCGCTAGCGATACTGCCGGTACTAGCGGTATTATTCAGCGAATTTGCTGCTGACTCATCATAACTCGAGAGCAGTGAGCCATTCGTGGAACGGCGTGACTTCTGCTGTCGCAGTACCCCGGTCGAAGAGGGGAATCGCTGAGGATAGTATGGATACTGTTCAGAATCATGCGCCGACGACGGTGGGCTTCGCCAGTCCATGAAACTATTCGCGCTGCTGACTGAAGAATTCATCAAGCCCGGAGAGACAGGTCTTGATCGTGGACTATCGCCGTATCCGCTCGAAGGTTCTTTCTTGATTGGGGGATCCGAGTACGCACTGTTCGAATATGACGAGTGGGGAAAAGATAGACTCCGAAGCTGGTTTGGGTGTTGTTGATGATGGATTGACAGATTCGATATTGGTGAACTTTCAATACTGCCCACTGATGGATTACGAGGTGGTGTCTTAGGCTTGCCAATCTTGGACAGTAATTTGTTGTCATACGCTTGGGATGAATTTGCAAGGTTCTTTTGTTGTAGCTGTCTTTCCCCATGCAATCTGAATTCATGTATCTATTAGCTAATGTGTATCCGAGCGCAAGATGCTGAACGCCAGGTAAACTAAGGGTAGTGCAAGTCATGAGTGATTGAGATTGACCCTCCAGTAATGGGCGGCTTGCCTTATGTGATGGCGCAATGGCTAGGAGAGACAACCGTAAAGAACATATATACTGACTGCTGGCTCATGGCACTGGGTCTCGGGCCTGAGAGACTATAGTATCCTTCATCCTGATGTCTTGCAAAGTCGAACCCCCTGCTCGTGTCCGACGGTGACCTGACGGTCGAAGTCGAGCTCTCTCGTCGTCTGAACTCTGGCGGGTCCAATGGCTTGTTCCCCATATTTTTACCCCAGCTCTTTGGAAAATTCGACGTGGGCATGGCCGACTCTCTCGCCTTTCCAAAATTTCCCTCCTTAGGATCGTTTCCCCACGCCCATCCTGGATCACTGCCGGCAGCGATTTCGTCGATATATCTCGGGGGAGGAAGTGGAGGTGGAGCAGGGTCATATCTCGAATTAGGTATCGCCAACGGGACAGGGGCTCGTGAAAAGGAGGGCATGGCTGCAGAGCGACTGGTTGACCGCCTCCGTCCATGGTGGGCATTACGATCATGTATTGGAATTGAAGGAGGCGACGTAACAGGCGTAAAATCCATAAGGGCGTAAGTTGCCACGCTGAAAGAGCAATGCTATCCTAAACGGTCGTAAGGCGCTTGAGATCTATGGGCGAACCAGAGTGGCTCGGAGATGTGGTGGCAATAGGGCAAGGCTGGAATAGAAAGGTACAAGTGAATGGCAAAAGAAAACGGTTATCCAACCAAATCGCGCGGGCAACGGCAACACGGACCAATGAGCAAAGCATGCAGGATGGAAAAGGTCAAGGAAGAATTGACAGCCAGTGACAAGGCAGAAGAGGTTAGAAGTAGGAGAGGGAGGGTGTAGGAGGACTCTGGCATGGAGTTGCCTTCCTTGACCTCTTGTCTTTTGGTTCCTGGCAGATGCTACCGCATGTTGTAGTGGTCTGGGGAGAGAGTATCACTCTCTGGAGCAAAGTGGCACTGTGCCAGAGCCGAGACCTTGGGTAAGACCGTAAGGGCAGGGCAAGGAAGCGGGGGGTGGGACATCGGTCAAATAATAACTTTTTGGTCTTTCGGTTTCGGGGGCGTGTCAGCCGTAGGGCTAGCTGTACCTTTCAGCTTTCTTCCTTGCAACTGGCCCTACTACTTACCTTACCAGCTTACCTTAGAGCCTTACCTTATTATTAGAGCCTGCGAGCCTGGGACCGCTCTCGCTCTCGCTTGCTTTTCTCCTTAGCCCAACACACTTCCATTCCTTCTTGCCCATCCATCATCATCTTCTGCCCAGTGCCCACCTCATTCCCGCTCTAGACACCATCGGGGGAGTGCGCGACTTGGGACGACAACAGCCCTACCTGATGAATCCAGGTCCGGGATCTTCAAAGCTCTTCATGTACTTGACACCTCGCCGACAAGGATATCCCGGTCAAGCGCTATCACGGAAAGGATCCAGGTAGAAAAGATGAGAATGTGGGTAACGGATCGCCTCTGGGCGGAAGCTGCCTTGCGCAGCCCTACAGGGACGCAGCTAAGGCTTGCTGGATGCTACCATGGTCNATAATGCATACTACACATGCAGAATAAGGGACCGTTGCTCGGCAGTCTTGACTTCCTAGATCTACAATTGTGGGGCCTAGCTGGGACGCGCTTTTCAAGTCTCTACCGGGGAGGACAGAGGCATCCTTCGCTCCGCGTGATCTACTGCTACAGAGCACGGACATGACAATATACGGTAAGCATGGAGGATCTGGTAAAACTAGAGTATGCGTGTGAGGAAAATACGACTTGTGCATTTATCGTGGTACCATTCCTACGCTAGAAAGGAACAAGTGCGCTTGTATGCACAGTCAGAAGTCAGGCATGCTAAACGGTTGGAGGCTTCAGAGGACAGCCTTGCAGCACCCAGACACGGTGCTGACATCAGTCAGCTTCTCCAAAGATATGACTATATATGTCTATCTTCTCGTATGCCATCTCTGTCAGCCTCTCGTAACATTCCGCACTTAAGCGACCCCCGAAAAGTACCCGGAGGCACAGTCACTCTGCCCTCTCCAGACTGACCAGAGGTCTTCGAGCGGAGAGGTGCCCTACGTGGTATCCCGCGCATGCATAAGCATACCTTAGCGGTTTCCTTCACAAGGCTTCGATCTTAGCGTAGGGCGCCGTAAGCTATTAGTACTCATTAATCCTCTACTTTCGACTGCTCCGCGTTGTCCCACCCCTCAATGAACCCCAGGAACTCTAACGGACAGTTCAGACAAATTCGTTCGCCAACCAGCGTTAAACCAGATACAAAAGCACGCCGACAATGAAAGTATGCACCACCGAAAAGTTTGCTGGGTCTCGTATCATGTCCAACGAGGCGAAGCACGACAAACACCATGGACGAGCGAATTGAGTGAAGCATACGCAGTCACGAGAGATGTAGTCCGCAACTTCCGCTTGTATGTAGATTTTCGGTTTATTGGCTGTTTGTAGAAGGTGACTAGTGCGGTAGAGGAGCCCCGAAGGATCTTTGAAGATGAGACGACAATTTTCTTAGAGGAACAATACGGAAACCCCTCCCCGGAGGCTGCCACTCGCGTAAGCGCAAGCACCAATCCACCAAAAAGTGGCTACTCAGAAGCAGAAGCAATGTCTCTGTGGCAGGCGTGAGCGAGATCCTGTCATTCTTCACTGCTGTCCTGTCCACCATGCATCATGTGGTGTAACGTAAGCGGGATCCGTCAGGATCGTGATGTGCTGGTTCTTATGCGAGCCAAAAAACGGGGGGAAAGGAAAGAATGATGCAGGATGTTCAAGACACTGACCAATCGCTCCGACAGCGATCTACGGGGCGAAAAGCGTGCCGAAGTCACCATGAGGGAGGGAGGGGGCTTGATGATTTTGCCTTGCCATTTAGAATATAGAGTCGTGGTATCATGTTGTGTCCCGGACAACAAGCAAATATTGATGATTTCCTCACGATTCTACGAACCAACAAGCAATTGGAAATTTTGAATGGTTGGCGGCAATCCCGAGTTGCCACCAGCCCTACAGAGTGTTGGGTTGGAGACGGCGAGGCTCAATGCACCAATGCACCAATTGAACCTCCATGTAGACGCGGGAATCAGGGCGAGACACGTTGGCTCCGTTTCATGCTCCTCGTAGGGCGCTGCCGGGGAATGATGTTCCAACTTGGCAATGTGATTGATATGATTGGTGATGAAAACCCCGCACATGCTTGAACAGCACCTGACGACAAGCATATGGCACATGGAAAATCTGCCAGTAAATGTCGAGATTGTGTACGTGGAGAGACTCAATGAGGAGAGAGGGTAAAGCAAGTAGGTGGTAGGTACTTCAGGGGTCTGAGGTGCAGAGCGGGGTAAGCAGAATTCAAGGTACTCTACTACTCTGAAGTCCGCCACCACAATTGAGTCGTGAAGCCAAAAAAAAAAAAAAAAAAAAAATAAATGCAGGAAGCTTCGAAGCTGGGATAATTGAAAGCAGCTGAAGAATCGACGCCGGCGGGC
>JAEUBB010000036.1:163612-183387 GCA_018257885.1 Parmelia sp. 050094
GTGGCAACCTCGCAACCTGGGGCAGACAGGCTCCCTACAGGGTTACTGTACGGACCAGAATAATAATGGAGAGGTGCGATGATGATAGCTTACTTTATGATTTAACATGTAAAGTAACAGAGTAGAGTACCTAGTAGAGTACTATCGGAGTGACTGAGTCAGGTATGGAAGGGTGGCGATCACCTCGGCAGCCTGCTTTTCCGTGTGGTGGTGGCCAAAGAACCGAGAGACTGAGAACCTACTCCTACCTCCTTGAAGCCAAAGTACTCGAGTAGAGGACCTTAGCATTCAACCATCTCCAGAATTGATCAACTCCATGCACCAGCACTAGTACCAGTGAACCCACCCAACAGGCTACAGCACTCCAAAAGCCTAACAGGAACCAACCATCCTCATCATTCGCCCCCACTCACTCTGCATTATCTACTGTATGTCGTTGGACCGGATTCCGGGAGACGCCAATCTCTACATCGGAGGGTAAACGAATCCCCCTGCACAATGCACACTGCACACTGCACAGTCTGCCAGAGGCGACCCGAATCCCGAGCTAACGCCCGAACACCAGACTACTCTCCTTGCGGCGCAAAGATGCCTTGACCAAGGCCGACATCACTCATGTAGTATCCGTCTTGAGACTGCCGCTCGATGACCATCTCCTTACCCATTTCAAGCACCACGTCGTCGAGGTCGATGACGTCGAAGACGAGAACATCATTGAGCATTTTCCCGCCAGCAACGCCTTCATCCAACAAGGGCTGCATGGCGGAACAGGTGTACTGGTTCATTGGTAGGCCAGACATTTCTCCCACCGTACCTGCGAGCAGTGATGCAACACGGGGCAACATGCCAAAGGATATTTTTCTTTTTGATTTTTTATCCACTACATGGCCATACGCCACATACGCGTGTTGGGTCCTTTCGGCCAGTCCGACGTCTCTTTCCCTTCGAACCCTGCCATTTCCGAACTCTATGTAGCTGTACACCATCTCAAAAAGGTCCACCGCCGTCCTCCGATCGGTAAAAATGCGTATAGCAAAGCACTGTACCGAGGCACGTATGGACGACTACGGATTGGCCACCAGAGATTTTTTTTGGAAATCGGCGATGAGGATGAGTCTTTTGGGGGGTATCTTTCCCACCTTTGAGTGAAGAGAAGGTTGATGCTGTCTTGCGCTTGAATGGTTTCTACGGGCCGTTGTCAGATATGGAAATGCAGGGCTCACAACTGAACGCTCAAGCAACTCCTTATGATCATGCTTTTCTATTCGGCATGAAATCTGTCTGGATTTTTCGTCCTTCTTGCTCCTGCTCTGCATCTTTTACTTCTCTCGCCTTTCGCTATCTTGCCAGAGAAGGTATACCAATCCATCAGATCTCTCACTGACATGTTCCTCCCGCAGTGCCATGGGCAAATCCCGCTCGACGACCATTCTGATCTCGTACTTGATCTCACAAGACCCCCAACTCGATCCTCGATCTGCTCTCGACCTCATACGGCATTCACGCTCCTCTGCGGAACCAAACTCTGGGTTTATGGAGCAGCTCTCCCTCTACCATAACATGAGTTGTCCTTCCACCCAAGAAGCGCTCGACAACCACCCTCTTTACCAGCGCTGGCTCTATAGGAGGACGGTAGAAGCAAGTGTAGCTGCTGGGGTTGCGCCTGAAGTCAGGGAGCTCCGTTTCGGAGATGAGAGAAACGCGATGCCGATCAATTTGGCTGCTGAAGAAGGCCTTACCGACCTGACATCAGGCGAACATCCTTCAGAACCAAAAATGTCGTATCGCTGCAGACGCTGCCGTACTCCGCTCGCTACGTCCACCTATCTTGTTCCCCATGACCCCAAACGACCAGCTACTTCTCAACCATGCGCCCATCTTCATCTCACGCCTCTATCGTGGATGCGGCCGGAGCTCGAGCAAGGCAAGCTGGAAGGGAGACTGGAGTGTCCGAATCCGAAATGCGGACAGAGTGTGGGAAGGTACGCCTGGCAGGGGATGAAGTGTAGTTGTGGGGAGTGGGTGGTGCCGGGGATGACGCTTGGGAGAGGGAGGATCGATGAGATTAGGGAGAGGCCTAAAGTTGGAGTTGGTGGAGGGAAGATTTAGGTAGTCGTCATGCTTTAGTAGTCGTAAATTGTCCAATTGGATGTCCATTGGGTAGAGTCCGTGAGATAAAGTTGTAGACGAATGCCTTGACATCATGGTCCTTCCCTCAGACTCAACATCCAACGCTCGCGGTACTCTTCGGTTGCATCTCTCAATACCTCGCCGAATAGCCTCATTGCTCGATCCGCTGAATGATCGTATACAGGCAGAACAACCGAGGAAAAGTCTAGTTCAAAGAGAGCTAATTCTATCAAACCAAAGACTGACCATTCCTGAACTGACAAGCATCTAAACGAATACATACGAGAGGCTATCAGCTTCGGGTACAGTGGGTGCGTACAGCTAGATACATCTCCATTCAGCAAGTGCTCAATGTGCCATGCTGCAGCGCGACCTCGGGGAAGCGCTTCCGAGTGGACTAGTGCTAATGAGAGTATTAGTGAGTATGAGCTGATCTCGATCAACATGGACATGATAATGCTTCTTCGCATTGGTAATCAGCTCTCCCATTGGCTAATTGGCTAAGTTACCGAATAAATGAAGGATGACCACGCACGTAGGGTAGCCAATGAGCTTCATTGACCCCTTGGAAAAAGGGAGAACAGAAGCTATGAATTACAAAAAAGTGTCAGCTGTCAAGCTGGTTGCCGTGATGGAAGAAAGGCGCGGCACAAGCAAAAGCTGTAGGGGTAGTTCTCATGGCGTTGTGCCCACCCAAACTGCCCGAGAATGACCGAAAGAGTCCAGGTGCAGGCGGTAGGAGCCTAGGAGGCTGGTCCGGTTATGCTCACGATATCGATGTTTGGACCCTTTCTCCAGAATCTGAAAAGAGCCACCAATCATCCTCGCTGCTGCCATGAACAAGGCTTTGTGCCGAGGTAAGCTTACAGATCGAGTGGACCAGTGAGCCTCAAATCATGGTGCATACACCACTGAGCTAATTAAGACCAACCGCTAAGGAGACTTCAAGTAGTGGAGCAAGGCAGCCGCTTAGTACCATGGATGTAGCTTACAATGTTGGCCCTTGATAAATGAACAGGTTTCAAATCGTGAAATTTTGATGGAGAATGTTGAGGCCGCCGATGTACAATGACGACTATGGCCACCAGAGACATACTGGCATCTGCGCGTCCGGCAGATCAGGCGACACGCTGGTTTTGCGGCAGTCGAAAGAAAACTATGCACAGAAGGAGGCAATTCAAAGACGTAATCCGATTGGTCAGCGGGTGGCGAAAACAAATTTTCCCAAAAAACCTTCTCAACGGCATGAGAATGGGCCGACGAGGCGTCGAAAGTATTTGACGAGTTATTACATGCTCCATTGAAGCAGAGCGTTTTGAAGTTGTCTGAAATCTATTGTTTCAGCAGCGGGACAAGATGATGGCTGGCCTTGAATCCCGTTAATAATTGGCGCAGATGAAGTGGGTCGCTCTTATTCATTGCGATTGGCTCTTATCAACTCATCGGCATTTCATTCGCTTTGACCATCTCACACTAAAGGGAACGGGGAGAGGCAGTCATCATGAGCTCTTGACCACTTCGCAGCACGGGTTGGTACGACGCTCTCCTCTAGCCTCTTCGATAGTTTCCAGAGTTGGCCATACGCGCTGCAACATAACAACGGCCCATAGTGCACAGACTTGACCCTGGCCTGTGTAGTCGAAGGCGAGAGGCATGTCTTCATCATTGGCCAATGATTCCAAGCAGTGCTGCACACCGCCTTGAATTATCCTCTCTAGCAACACGGAGTGATCAGACCCCGTTCATCGTACACGAAGAGTCATTCATTTGACCTAAGCTATACATAGCCTTAGCGTTTGGCCATCCTCTACAGGGATACTCAGATCTAGGCCTTAACCCATCCAGTCAGTGTGAAACATTCGCTGTTCTCATCGGAGGTTTGCCTAGATGAAGGAATCGGAGCCCGAAGGATCGGTTCTGATTAGGCCTTGAGACGCGACTGGAAATGTTCAAGACTTTCTTGTCGCTGCAAATGGATGACTGTACGTAATGCCGCATCAGCAGCTGCAGCTACAATGTATCTGCGGGATATTGGGAAGATACTGTTTTTGAGAGTGTCATCCAAGACTGTCAGTGGGAACAGACGGGAATAGTGTAGGGCTCTTGAGTCGCTCCCGGTTTCTCTTAGCAAGCTCTGCGTTTCGAATACGGTCAAGCCTTTTTTGATAAAATACTCTGTAACACGTCAGATTACTAGTGTAACACCTTAACCTTGCTCGGTATGGAGGTAATACGTAATCATACTTCTGGAGAGCATATATTCGAGGAGTGTCATCCGCAGTTGATGACGATGGTTCTTTGTTTGTGATTGCTTTGACCTTACGTCGAGGTCAGCAGTGACTACTGTTGAATTTACGTTGATCTACCTTGGCGTCTTTCTCTCTCTCCGCCTTCTCATCGTCAATATCATCTTTGCTCTCATCGTCCTTTGCTTTTTCCTTATCCTTGTCTTCCCCTTTCTTGTCCTTGCTCTTCTTCTTTTTCAATTTGTCCTCGTACTCTCTTTTGATAATCTCGATCTCACGATCCATTTCCTCCTTTTTCTTCTTGGCCGCTGCTTCTGCTTCATCAACGACAGGGGTACAAAACCCACGGTCTTTCAGGTGTCCTGGACAGATATAGAAATAATCCTACGAGTTTGTCAGTCGACCAGAAGCGGAGCTGGGACCAGCAATACCTTATTGTCCGGAGTAATTAAGACGCTCGTGGTTGGCTTGTAACAGATGTCGCAGGGCTTGGACGATGCCTCGGCAACTCTTCGAAGATGCCAAACGTTGACGAGAGCCATTGTGATCTGGATGGCTCCGTCTATGTAGCAAGACACGAGGAGAGGAGACCTCGGGAGGTTGGATCAAAAGGCCGGCTCACTTCGGAGAATTCGAGAGCCGACACTAGCCATTTCGAGCGATGACGATATTGTGGAATTGAAAATTGAATTGCATTGAAGAGCTGCTGGTGGAGAAAACAATGGAAGTCTTTGAAGTCTTTGAAGTCTTTGAAGTCTTTGAAGTCTTTAGTAGCTACCAAGGAAGCTGCTCAGAGCAACGCATAGGTTGAAGCTAACTTTACTGCTATCATTCGCTGTAGCATTCGCTGTAGCACTCCCTGTAGCATTCGCTGTAGCATTCCCTGTAGCATTCGCTGTAGCATTCCCTGTGTCCAGTATGACCCCTGCAGAGGTACATTCGAAAGCTCAAACTCAATGAGACCGTCTTTATTCCGTGATTCTCACACTCTTTCCATCATCCTTCCTCTCCCTACCTTTCCTACCCTCTAGCCCCTCTATGCTAGCCCTTACGCTTTCTGCTCGTCTCCGAGCGTCGACCCAAATCATAAATTCTGAGTACGTCGCAGGCATGACACGGATATTTCTTTCTATTAGAAACGTGTAGTTGAACTGACCCGTCGGTCTCGTTTCCCCATGCTCGACATTCCTCACCTTGCTGTCTACGCGGATTTGCACTCGCGTATAGTTCTCTCCGTGATTCTCTGCCGTATCTTTTATGCCATCATTGGCAGGAGTGCTGGTCACAAGCGGCGGATCTGTATATGCTACAATCGCGGTCAAGTAAAGTACGCTGCCAACCGGCACTGGGTTCTCAAAAGTGCTGGGATCTAAGCTGACAAAAGTCGGCCGTGAATGGGAGAATGCAGCCGCGCAGCAGAAAGCGAGCTCGAAAGTCTGTTTGAGCAGGAAACCTCCAAATATCATGAAATTGTGCCGGTTGCGGTATTGAGGCTGCATTATTTGAGATGATTGCTGGCGGGTTCTGTCCATGTAAATCACGTTGTCGGGTTTTCGGGTTGAGATATTTGGATCTGTGTAGCATAATTAGGGTACGTGTAAAAGGTACGATGGTAATGGAACCTGCCGTGATATTCTAGCTGCCTAAGCCACATGGCGTGAATCAACCGACTCTCTTCGTCGTTGGGTGCCTGTTTACGCAATGTCATCTTGGCGCGGGCTTTCTTTTCGGTTGAATTTCTCTCGCCCAAAGCAAATAGCCGCTTCTCTTCTTCTGTTTCCAATTTGATAGGGCTTATTGCAACAGGCTTCTTGCTAGACGGATCTAATGATACCATAGTGAAGGCACAGGTCATCAGGACATCTCCCTCCTCGACCTCACCGCCTTCCTCTGGGGCTTTGGCCACTTGCAGGGATATCTCCATGCTGCTCCTTCCTGTTGCATAAGTGACCTGACCCGATAACTCAAGATCGCATAGCTCCTTCAATGGGTGATTGATGGTGATTCTATCCACGGCAGCTGTGACTGTTGTGACAGAGTCCCCCGTGTGCTTATATGCAATGACTCCTGAAAGGGCATCGAGATCCATGAAGATTGTACCAAGTCTTGGGTTATCTTAGCATGAGATGATTGTCCGGCGCCGATTAAAGCACACCTAATATGGCCGTTCGCGTTGAGATAATTATCGAGTAGCCATGAGTCTTGTGCCAGTGGTATGACCTAGTCTTAACCAGTCAGCGAGTCAGAAATTGAGATATCAGAGGCTGTACGTACGACTCGGTGGAAGCTATATGACATCTTCTTGGGCGTGAGATCGCGACGTGGAGGCGTCGCGGGTACGCTTGAAGTCTTGGTCGGGTCTGACCCTTCTTCTCTCTGCTTCCGCAAAGCTTCGATCCATGGCGTCCTCACACGCATACTTGTCAATTCCCCAAATACCCCGTCGGTGCTGCAAGCTGGAGTGGCATGGAAGCGGCGGAGTGTTGGAGAGCGTAGAGGAGTGGCATTGCACAATGCCCGCAAGGCATGGATAGGAGGCATCATGACTTGCCAAGAGGTAAATAGGTACAATCCGGCGTTGAAGGAATGAGGGAGAGGTCGATGATGCCTTTGGAAGCCCTAATGTTCCATTTTTGGTTAGCTTGGTTTACATGGAGATATCTTGTGGCTGGAAATTGTAAAGGGTCAACTTTTTCAAATTCCTGTACGATATTCAAGAGGACGAATGGAGTGTTGACTTGTGTAAGCACAGAATGATCGAGGCTACTCAACTCATGATGAGAATGGAACGAATAGTATATGGGCTTGCAATCGCACAAATGATTCCTCCGAGTCTGAGTGCCCTCAGAGATGCACAATGGCTGGATTAATTATAAAGGCATTGGCACCACCAAAATTAAATACGGATAGCCGACTTGGCATTTGTCAACTCTCTGACCAACCCTCTGAACTCCCGGGTTCAATGTCATCAATGTCATTAATGTCATGCCGTCGCTGGTGCATCGCCTCGGAGAGCTTGAGCACATCTACGACAAACACAATCTAAAGCTCAAAACTACTGGCTGCATTACTCTTTCTTCTCCCCAGCCTTCGGACTATGCTTTTTTCTTGGACGTCGAAGATTTAGATACATTGATCTCCTCTGGCACATGGATAGCTGGAGGAAATCGTCTATTGCTTCACGTCGAGCTTCTCTTTGATGACATTGCAGTATCAGGTTCTAGTCTGTCTCAAGCTACCGAGGATATTGGGAATGTGCTTTGTAACGCAGAGGTCCTACGATGATGCCACGCTTGGAAGTGGTTGACTGACTGTCCAACGCAGCTCTGGTCACAGCTTTGCCTCGACGCTTCTCTTACTGTTAATAACCTAAACACATTTCTCATCTCCTTGTCCGCTCAACCATCAAGCAAAGCCGATGTCGCACCCCCGAGATGTATCCCATCAGCGTACATCGAAGATATTTGCTTGCTGTTCCACTTCTCCACCTGCAGACGGACTAAGAATGCTCCGAGGGCTCCGTTTGCCGTATCTGGAAGTGACATGGAACATACTGCCTCGTCTGCATACAACATTGATGAAAATCTTGATTGCCGCTACTACTCGCCATTGCTATCACTGGCAGCGCCTACAAACAACCTAATGGACAGGTATACTTCACGGACCCTATTCACTTCATCAATTGGCCCCTCGCCAGTGAGCTCTCAAAACAGCGTCTCATCCAATACGCACAGTACGTCATCCCTTAACACTCCTACAACTCGCAATACATATGCCACTCATGAAGTCGAATTTGAGATACTGATCCAATTGGTGGACTTTTCGTTTCGGAGGATGATGAGTGAGTACAAACAGGTCAGACCTGGAGGTGTTGTCCTTTCAGGCGATGCTGGGTGCCCAAAACTTGCTACAATCTCACCTGCTTTGTTCAGCCCCGGTTATGTCAAGGTAGAACCTATCACTGAAATCTATGACGGTGCTGATGGTCTGGTACCAGGCGCTTTCGCAGTGTACTGCGCTCCTGCCCACGATAGCAGGCACCATGTCTCGGGTATATCGCCGCACATGTTCCAGCCGCTTGAGAAATAAGCTCCATCGATTGCAAGAAGTATCACTCTGCAACGGTTTGAACCGTAGCTCAAGCAAGGGTCCCGACTCAAGTGGCGTCATGTTCTCGTCTTTTGTTGAAGAGCGGCTATGGTGTTTGACACGGAGTAAGCTGGTTGATCCTTTCGCCTGCAGGGGCTTGAAGCCATTGAGCACTTCCAATAGAGTTGGGTTTGGGTCGGATAAGATGCTTGACGAATCATTGGACGATGCTGCAAACGTGATGCTGGACGGGGATGAGGCCCTAACCTTCGACGCTTGTGGTGATGCAATGGAGCTTGATATAGCCAATCCTCTAGATCTTTCCCAGGAGCACTATCTAAAAGAGGTTGTCGACGCGGAAGAAGATTCTTTGGACGACGACCTTTTCTGGGAACATTCCCGACATGAGGTTGCATAAAAAGAGACAGAAAACTTAGACGACAAAACGACCTCTTCTGCAAGGCGTTTGCATTTGGACGGCGAGAATATGATTTGCTGAGATTTAGGAGTGAGCGCGGACAGGTCAAGGCGCATTAAATTGACTCACCCTGGTTGAGATATTCAGACTGGTCAGCAGAGTAAAAGTGAACTTTCTTGGAGAAACAATTTCAGCCCGAGCTTGTCTATTCCCTGACTCCTACACGTCGTGCATTAATTACTCAGCCTTCGTCATCATACAGATTATACAAATTGGCGTCAAGTATCCATCTCCCAATTCCTTCTGGCACCAGCTTCATTAATGCCACTTCGTCCCTATCCTTGCTGGCCTCCCTCACCTTCGTAGAGCTGACAATCTCTTCACCCTCCTTCCTCCCCTCTACCAATTCAATCCTCTCCGCCCACTCCCTTTTGCCACCTTTATCTTCCATTTCCCCTCTTTGCAGCTTCTTCACATACTCATCCTGCTCCTTGCTTTCTCCCCATGCATCGCCAGTCCTTCTAGTAACCCTGACTCTGTGTTTGTCGAAGAGCTCCCCCAAAGGCGCTAGAGTGTAAGTGGGGGGGTAGTATTTAGTATCCAACAGTCTAACAAGCGTGTCAAACCCCGTCAGATGGACCTGCTCAAAGGTCGTCTTCCCTCCATCGTCATCAATGGAAGAGTAAGCCCCGCATTCCTCAATCGCCCGTGCCTTGTCCACGAAGCGAGCCTCCTTGGTGACGCCTACATCGACTACGACGTTTTCAAGACCACCATCCACTGCCATTTCCTTTGCTATTTCCTCGGCGAAGATACTCATCATGGCAAGTCTATGCTCAAAGGCTGCCGGCTTGGGCGCTTTGTCTGCATTCTGCGTTGCAAGCAGCAGGAGCAGCCTTTTTGGCCCGGCGCTTGACTGGTCGTGCAACAAAGCCGATGTGCATAGGCGGAAATGGGCGCGAGTGGGTGGATTGAAGGAGGAGTCGAGAACGCAGAGCGTTTTTGCTGACGTTGGGGCTTTTGGAGGGGCATGGGGTAGAGTACGGAGGATTTGTATTACTTGTGGTGATGAGGCGAAAGCCTTGAGGGAAGACTGGATCGTGCGGAGGTCAGGCATTTCATGTGACAAGTGCGGGTTGTGGTTCGGGGAGTACATGGTCTAGGTATGGAGGTGGAAGATGAGGAATCACGTCCGGTGAGCGGAAGAGAGAGTGGCCGCGCCATTGATTGGACTGTTTTGTCTCTACGAATCGAATTGATGCTACTCGTACAAGGATCGCTGATATTCGGCAAAAGACACTCTACTTTGCCTCCACCCCCGGCAGCTGCTGCCTTTGCTGAAGCGAGGGTGGAAAAGCGCAATCTTAGTTTTGAAACTGCCCGGCGCCTACAACGATTACTGATAGTACGGTCTCCTACCTCAAAGCCTTTCATACATGGGTGATTCGAAATCGAGCGGTCCAAGAATGCAGACTGTGGTCTCATGGAGGCCCTGCGGCATCAGCAAGGCACTGATGTTCAGGCCATCTGCAGGCGACGACTGGCGACACACCGCTCGTCCACCCACAATTCAACAATCGATGCCTCATTTTATCGCAATCACAATGCCCAACCCTCAAATTTGATTTAGTCGATCCACCCTGGCCTCACTCGCTCATGAGGCTCCTGTTGTGAAAGGCTTGGCGTTGGTGCAGTCACTGCCTCGAGCATGCCGTTCCAGAGCGAACGCGCATGAAGAGCTGGTAAGAAGGACATGAAATCTCCTGACACGGGCAGAAGAAGTCTACGAAGTGCTGGAAGCAGGAGGCCGTGGGAGTGACCCGCCTGACGCCTGTGAGAGGTAACAGAGGTCCTCAAGTTACCTAACCAACGACAGGAGGATCTGCAATGCCTTGCAGGTGACGCAAGGCTCCAATCAAATGTTGGACATGTATCACGCTAATGCAGGCACAACCGCTATCCTCGAGATGCTCGAGATGCAATTTGTCCCTGCGTTTATACCCTTGCTCTAGTGCCTTATAGCCCCGGGCCAAGCCTACCTCATGTACCTAAGATACCTCCTGAACCCAAGGTACCTCTATTTGCTTCCTCCTCTCCTTCTCTTCCTGCCTTCTCTCCTTCTCTACGACTCCCATTCTTTCTGATCTCGCGCATTTCTTTCACTGTCCTTAGGCTTCTGCGTCACTCACTTTCTCTTCCTTAGTCACTCATTTGCGAATTGATTTCGCCCCACACTCTTTCAGCCCTGACGATTGTGATCAAGAGCATAAGAAACATAGAAAACATTCAACCCAGCATTTTTCACATACCATATCGACAGATTATTGCAGGCAAAAGATTGCGATCTAGAACATCAAGGCCTTGACAAAAAGCCATATTTCTTCCGAGATGTATAGCAAGCTTGCCCTTGTCTGTGTTGCAGCCTTGGCCGTCGTCGCTCAAGCTGGGCATCAGAAACGCCACACTCATACACTTAAAAATGGGACTCTCACGTACCACCCTTTTGACCATAACCACAAGCCTTCAGGCTACCCTGGAGAGGCAGGAGTTAGCAGCGGTGTTGCTCCCTATCCTACCGGTACCGGCGGGTCGTTTCCCCTCAGCACTGGCGCTTCTCCTCCCCTCACCACTGGGGCTGTGCCCACTTATACGACTACGGAGATCGTGACCAAACTGATAACATACTGCCCGGGGCCTACTGTTCTCACTCAAAACGGCAAGAAATACACTGTCACCACGGTATAGATCCACAAAACTCACAAACTCCTGCTCGTACTAATGTGTCTAGGAAACAACACTAACCATTTTCGAATGCCCGTGCACGTCTACCTATACAACCACTGGCTTTCCCACTCCAACTCAATCTGGAGACACTACCTTAACCTACGTTGTGGGCACTGGTTCCTCGACCACTACCGTTGTCACCACCATCCACAACACATTCTACAAGACCAATTACAATGTGAGTGCATATTGTTCCAACTCAATACAAAGATCGCGGCTAACAAACCATACTCCAGACTGTCTATACGTCTGCAGGTCAGCCTGGCGAGGGCGCCGAGAATGGTGTCACTAGTGCGAGTGGCTCGCCCGTAGGCTATGTTACTGTCCGCAACACAATACAGTCCACGGTTTACGTCTCTGCTACGTCGACTGCTGGTAGTGGGCCTTCCGGCCCTAATGAGGCAGGCGTCACTGGGTCAAGCTGTGCAGCTCCTGTCACTGTCACCGTCTCTGGGCCTGAGCAAACCGTTACTGTGGTAAGTTTACCAAATATAATGTATGCTAGCCTCTGGCCGCTGACGCGTTAAGACTGCTACTTCTACCCCGGACTCCGGCACAGTACCATCTTCTGCGGTCATTGCACCACCACCGGTTTCCTCTGCACTAGTCTCTTCTAGCGCTCCTTACGGCCTCAACAACGGTACTCAGCCTACTGGAACTGGCGCGACTACCGGTTTTCTTACGAAAATTTCGGCCAGCTTCACTCTCAAACCCTCTTCAGTCATCGCGCCATCTTCCAGCATCACCTTCATATCTAGTAGTGGCATTCCGTCATCCTCGAGTGTCACATCCCCCTCTGATACCCCATCCTCCTCGAGTAGCTCCATTTCGCAGGTCGTGATGGCTACCGCTGTTATGAAATCCTACAATTAGCGCAACGCATGGATCTGGCAATCCAGCGTTTGAATGATTTCAGAGAGCAGTCGAACCCACATTTTGTTAGCTTCCTTTCTTGTATTTATCTTTTTGATATCCCTCCAGCATCTGGGAAGATTAGCATGCAAAAAATCCACATTGGTTGGATTCTGATCACACGTATACTGCCGCCGGCTCTACTCCTAGAATTTGTATGTGCTCACAGGGTTATGTAGGAGACATGGAGTCACCGCAAGAATCCAATTGTTCAATCCGAACCTGCCCATTTGCGCCGTTCTGTTGAATGAACTTCTGAGGAAATGCCAGATGGTTCTCATCTTCTTCTAGTCATCGTAAATACAATCAAGCTATGTTTCAAGACCTCGGAAGGAGGATTTCATTGTTGACGAGGGTGAGGTAAGAGAAGTTGCCAAGAAATATCGGCAAATCTAAGCGCCGATTTCGTTAAGTCGGTAGGTACATACCAGGCGTGATTACTACCGTGATACCAGCCTCCTCCATTGTTACAACATACAAAGCATGCATCTATCGGCGTCGGTAAATCCTCCTCTATTTCTGCATAGCGATTTACGATCCTATTGATTTGGGATATTGTAACCCTTTTGCTGAATTGACTCTTGACTCTCGTTTCTTGTGCTTCCATTCACTCGTTGTCACTTATAGTGTAGGTCTCGTGCCTACTGCAAACGGCCAACGTCCGCTTTCTTGCTGGCTGAGAGCTCAGCGACGTTATAAACCGGGCCCACTACTCTACCTCTTCCCACTATAGGCCCCCTTACGGCTTTGCCTGCGGACGGAAATACATAGTCCCCCCATCATGCGTGAGCAGTCATACTCGTCAGATCTGGGATGCGATGATGCAGATTCGTCTCACCACACGATATCAGAGGAAGTACAAGATTCCATCATGTCCTCGGATGGCGAAGCAACTGGCATGTATAGTCTGCCTTCCCGCATAGCTTCGCGAATCTACAAGTCTACATCAACCCGCCGGAAATCATCAGCAGCATCATCTCGTTTGAACTCGATGTCCTCACACCACTCAAGTCGCTCTACCCGATCTGCTCATGGCGGCCCTCAGAGTACTCATATTGCCCAACATCTCCGACGTGCGTCCATAATAGAGAGCCGTAAAGCCAAAGCAGCGGACAGAAATGCGCATGCTGAGAAGGTCAGACTACGAGCAGCTATGAACAAAGCAGCTCCTCGGGTTACCGCGAATAGTGAAGAGCGCGCCATTGCTGCGCAACAAGCAAGGGAACGGTATCTTGCTCAGGTCAAGGCGAACTGTGCCGAGGAAGTCAAGCGATCCAAACGAGTGGCCGAAGAACAGCGAGAGAAAAGGGCTGCCGAACATCTTAAGCTTAAGGAGGATATGGAAGAGAGGCATGCGGAAGCTGAAAAGAGAAAAGCTCTCATACAACAACGACGCGCAAGGACTACTAGTCTGCCGTCTGTGGAGGAGAAGAAAGTCATTGCGTACGTGTGGAAACCGAAGAACCATGAACAAGCGGCAAGAATCATTCAACGCGCCTGGCAGAATCGACAGCGTAAACTCAGGATTCAAGAGTTTCTGCGTCTTGGATTGACAGTCGATACGGTTCAGAAAACGAGTTTCGAAGACGTCGGAGCGCTTTTAAATCAGGAAAGTGTGCTCATATGCACTGCAAAAATGTTGAAGCTTTGTGGACTCAAGGATACGGGAGTTGACGATGCCGCTGAGAGGGCCGCTGTTCGAACTTTCTTGAGCACTTTTCTGATCCTAGGCCATCCATCTCAAGTGCTGAGTAAAGAAGGCGAGCAAGAGCAAGATCTTGTGAACAAAGCGAGAGAACTTCTACTCCATTTCGATCGTATCATCGATGGCTCGTCTGGTCCGAGCCATTCAGTCCGGTCAGGTCAGCTGGCGGAGCTTCCAGAGGCCTACGCCTCTTTCCAAGCAGCCTTCGCCGCTTGGAAAGCGCATGACTCGTCATTTTTGGTTTCAAATATGCTTGCTCAATTTGTCGAGCTTGATGCTATTTGGCAAACAGTCAAAGACGACAAAGACGGCGAGGTAGCCGCAGATTACAAAGAGGGAATCCAACAGAACCAGACACTGGTACTTGTTCGACTTAAAAGACTTGCTGGTCCAGAAAATGCAATGAAAATGATCAAGCAGGCAATTCGAGCAAGCAGAAAGACAAGATTAAGGAAGAGCGCTGCTCCTGACATCAAGCCAAGAGCCGCGCCAGTTGATCAAGCCAATGCATCGAGCACATCTATCATACCGGCATTACCCACTCCAATAACAGCACAATCTTCATCTAGCGCCGCAAAAAGAAACATCCCTGCGAAACAAAAACTCGAGTCATCCACGATCTTGCCCGATAATCGACACATACTGCATGAGCTCGCGATCAATAGAGAGTTCAAAGTTGACTTGCAACCACGTATTGATCTGCGGGACAACCTTATCGATGATGTGTCGAGAAGCATGCAAAAAGGCCTCGACGCTGCGGAGGGGGAGATCTGGGTATCTGCAATAGCGAAATTGATATATGAAAAACTCCTACGTTTGCTGACACCGGGAAACTCTCTCCATGTCTTGATTTCAGAGACCCTTGACCCTACAATGATTGCGAACCAGGTCAAGAACGGGGCTTTCTCGTACGATAAATTCTTCTCATTCATGAACACCATCCTACCAAAGTTGTGTGCACCTGTCCGAGACGCCGATGTTAAGGAGCTTGCGGAGAGTCCAAGCCAAGATCCTATCAAACAACTGGCCCGAGTATATTATGTCATCGACTTACTCTTGCTTGATCACATGAATTTCATGCTACAGAGACTTGGACCAACTCTTATCGAAGGATCTGTCGACTATGAGAAAAATTGTTTCGCAACAAGGCTGGAAGACCAATTTCCTTTAAAGACACTGAGATGGTGGAAAGACGCAGTAGCCAACACCAAAGAAGAGCCGTCAAGGCGAGGAGTGGAGAGCACTTCAAGTCCAGCGACCAGAATTACGGCTGATAGGATATACATGCACGGACTTGTTGATCTCGCCATCACATCGACCAATCTCCAAGATGCAGATATTCCCGAAACACTTGAGCTCGACGCCGAGCGTCTCGCACGCATTCGCTCAGATATTCTCCGCCTGATCACAGTGTCATCGATCCTTCTCACCGCAAAGAATCTCCTCAGACGCGACGTACGTTCGCTCTGGAAACTTGAGAGCCAGCGAATGTGGGATCTGCCATTTTCGTCACCACCGGCGGCATTCGTTTCTATCGTTGAATCTCGCTATGCCCTTCCACCGACTACTAAACAGCAACTCACCGGCACGATAACGCGCCTGCTCACAGATGCTCGAGTAGGAGAAGTAAGTCATCCTGTCATGAGAGTACTTTTGAAAAAGATCTATGCGCACGTTTTCGCTCGACTCGCGGCATCAAGTGCGGAAGAACGTATTCGGACGAGTACTACTGCCAGCGAGATTCTAGGATCGAGCGGGATGCCGGAATCTGTGGCAAGAATCGGCGATATAGTCCAAGAGTTGGGCAGGGTGGCAGACGTGGATCGCGAGGCTCATGGCAAATGGTACGATGAGGTTGCCAAAAGGGCTACTGAGGAATCTGATGAGTAAATGGGGATGAGTTGGGTGTCCAATATCTAAAAAAGGCAAGGATATGCTGCAGTCAGACATGCCGGAGTCTCCGGGTTTGGTTTACGGGCTTGGGATGTTTTAAGGTGGTAAATACAGCGATGGCGCCTTAGGTGTTTGGCTTTGGGTAGCAAGACTTGGGGCCACAGTACACACCAAGTCTCTTGTTCTGTAGGAGATAGCGGGATAGCTCCTTTTTGAAGAGGTTTATACTGGGGTTAGATGACCTCTCGAAGCCGACCGATCTTGCTCTGAGAAGACTTACTCAAGATAGGGGGGGTTTTTTTTTTATCTTTTAGCTGTAGTATAAGACTACCTGAATGCATATGATGCCTTTTGTTTTCCAAGACTGCGATGGCGTATCTATTGATGTGAGATATCAGCTGTCTGGTGAAATTGAGTTGGAATGCTTGGAAAGGTGACAATAAAGTACTCGTACCTATCTACTGGCGGTCGAGTCAAATGGTAGCTTCCGCTACTCTCCGTTACAGTACTCGTAAGTAGACCTGCCGGAGAACGTCATGACAACAACAGTCATGACAAGCATCGATATGCCTTCTCCTGATATCTCTCTACCGTTTTTCCTTTTTCCTCTTCCTCTTCCTCTTCCTCTTCCTCTTCATACCTCATTTCCACCTACGACCTCCCTAGAACCTCAATCCCAATCAGTCCCAACCCCTCCAGCTATCCTCGTCCCCAATACCTAATGTCAGATCCAAATAATCCCAACATCGACAAGAGAAGCACCCCTCAATATGCCCTCTATCAAAGGGAAAACTTCTGGAAGACTAACATTGGCGAGGTACCTCTCTTTAATACTCGTTGGGATTCCCTTCCTCCAGCAGTCTATCCAAGGCCGACTGACCTTCCTTCACAGAACCTGGCAAGCTAGAAGAATTGGCAAAGGCGAAGCTTACCGAAGGCGGATGGTATGCACTACAACTCTTTCACTGTCTTACAATCCAGCTGAAATGCCTGAATAGGTACTACGCTTCTTCCAATGCCGGCCAATCCTATACTCACCTTGCTAATCGTACGTCCCTTGACCGTTTGTTCTCCACATTCTAACATCCATTAGGCCAAGCTTTCTTCCGTCACCGAATCATTCCTAGGCAGTTGGTTGATACGAACCTACGAGACACGACCACAACAATTTTTGGCCATAAAGGTAACAAATCCCACCGTCTCTGAGAGCACGCTTCGGTCTAACACCTGCTCAGTGAGCGCACCCATTGGCTTCGCCCCGATCGGCATCAACGTGATCTACAATCCCCTCGGCGAGATCCCAGTGGCCAAAGTGGCCAAAGAACTCAACCTTCCATATGCGCTCAGCACGGCCGGTAGCAATCCCATTGAAAAGGTCGCTGAAGCAAATGGTCAAGGTCCCCGTTTCTTCCAACTATATATGCCTCACGACGACGAGTTGACCGTCTCCCTGATTACGCGAGCCTACAATTCTGGTTTCGATGTCTGCATACTTACGACCGATACATGGCAGCTGGGTTGGCGACATGATGACGTGGCTACAGGCAACTACGCTTTCTACCATGGCATGGGTGCGGATCTTGGACTCAGCGACCCGGTTTTCCAGAAGCGGCTCAAGGAGGCAGGCATTGACCCCGTCAAACAGCCTAACGAAGCCGGCGCTATGTGGATTGACAATGTCTGGCATGGACGCGCATGGAGCTGGGAAAAGATACCTTGGTTGATCGAAACATGGAAGAAAATTAGCGGCGGTCGACCTTTTTGCTTGAAGGGGATTCAAAGCGTCGAAGATGCGAAGAAGGCTGTGGAAGTGGGCTGTGATGGAATTGTTGTGAGCAACCATGCTGGAAGGCAGGTCGATGGTGCGATCGCCAGTCTGGATGCACTTGAGAATATAGTTGCTGCGGTTGGGGACAAGACATATATAATGTATGACAGCGGGATTCGGGGTGGATCAGACGTGCTGAAGGCTCTTGCCCTAGGAGCAAAGTTTGTATGGGTGGGAAGGCTTTGGGTTTGGGGATTGAGTATTCTTGGGGAGGCGGGTGTGAGACATGTTATGAAGAGCTTGCTGGCGGATTTCGACATTCTGATGAATGTGGGTGGGTTTCAGAACATTGAACAAATCGATCGGAGTGCCTTAGGTGAGTGTTCCCGTGGTTATATGATGGGTGAGAGACGTTGACTTTTCGCAGAATCTTATCCTAAGGCTTATACGCTGATAGCCGAGAAATCCAAGCTATAGACTTGACGATAGACAGTTCAGACAGGCAGCAATCAATGAAATGGCTGCCAGCGAGTCTAGATCCTTTCCCAACAGCTGAAAAGCCCTAGCTGAGTGAGAGACAAAGCCTCTTTGCAGCGTCGGAAGATGGAAAAGCTCCTGCACTACCGAGTCTCACTCGAGCCAAAGCCAGAATTCTAAATTTACCGACACACAATGATTTATTGGTACCTATCGTATCAAGACTTGAAATGCTGAGATGCAGGACTGGCAATGGAGTCGACTTTGAGCATTCCTCTCCTCATTCCATCAAAGAGGAAGAATGGTCAAAGGCGCGGAGTTAGCTTTCGGTGATAGTGATCAATGCATGCAAAAATCCACTGGCTGCACCTCCCAACATCTTGCTCGCTTCCATTATGCTACTTTGGAAAAATTATACCTAGCTATTTGTTCCTAACTCTCTACATCATGGCCCAATAGTGTGCCATCCAGCTGCCGCAGCGCTTCAAGAACTATATAGAAAAGGTCGCTGTCGTCGGGGTGAGTTGGATTTCCTCAGCTCCTCAGCCCTCCAACCCCCTTTCCTTTCGCAGAGTCTGAAACCAACCCGCCTCACCAGGCCGGCAGCCGAGTCGGCAAACACATCACCGAAGCGCTCCTCCAAGCCGGAAAGCACAAAGTCACCGCCCTCACCCGCGCCTCCAGCACCAACGACATCCCCGCCCGGGCCGCCATCAAAAGAATCGACTACGACGACCCCGCGTCCGTCGTCGCCGCCCTCCGCGGCATCGACGCCCTCGTCATCACAATGAACACCCGCGCGCCCCCGGACCAGCAAACCAAACTCATCGACGCCGCCGCCGAAGCAAACGTGCCCTGGATCCTGCCCAACGAGTACGGCTACGACCAGACCCACCCGTGCCTCGCGGAGGACATACCGCTCGGCAAGGCCCACGCGGCCTACCGCGAGCAGATTGAGCGGTTGGGCAAGAGCGGCTGGCTCGGCATCACGTGCGGGTTCTGATACGAGTACAGCCTGTCGGCCGGGCCGGCGTTCTACGGCTTCGACATCAAGAGACGCAGAGTGACGTTTTTCGACGACGGGAACACGAGGATCAACACGAGCACGTTGCCGCTGGTCGGACGGGCGGTGGCGAGGCTGCTGGCGTGCAAGGTGTCGTCGGATGATGGGGCGGATGACGAGGGTGTCTGTTTGGCGGCGCATAGGAATCGGTTCGTGCGCGTGTCGTCGTTTTGCGTCAGCCAGAGGGACATGCTGGCGTCGGGGCTGCGGGTCACGGGGACGGAGATGACGGAGTGGGAGGTCGGGTTTGAGGAGTCGGGGGAGCGGTATCGGCGGGGGGTGGAGGCGTT